>WAAG01083997.1:92567-107128 GCA_013390105.1 Tichodroma muraria | reverse complement strand
CCGAGCCGAGCCGTGCGTGCTGCGGGGGCGCAGAGCTTCTCGGCGGCGGTCAGTCCCGCGGCGCTGCCATGCGGGCGGGCAGAGGCGGGGCGGGCTCGGCTCCTAGCAGCGTCCTGCAGCGCGCACCCGCATGGCTCGGCGTGCGGACAGCACCGGCTGCCGGCGGNNNNGGGCCGGGCGGGGCGCGGCGGGGCGAAGCGCTGGGCGGCAATGCCCGTGGGGTGTTCTCGGTGCGCAGGTAAATGGAGCGTAGTGCGTGAGCCAAGTGAAACAGCGACAAGTTCAATTTGCGTGGCTTAATTATTGAAATATTGTCATGAGGAAGGAGGAAAGTTATTTTACTTGTCTATCTTGAGCCCTCGAGGGTACCAAAAAGTCGAAGGCGGCTTTAGCTTGGGCGGGGGGCGGCACCGCTGGGATCGCAGGGACGGATTCCTCTACGGCGGCTCCGGAAACTGAATACAGGACGCTGAGGAAGAAGCCGAACTGACCCTGATCCTCACCCCGAAACCCACTAGAAAATTTTTTTCCTCCTTTAACTGAAAAGCCACCGATATCCTTAAATATTTCTTGAACACTGTACCGACACGTGACCAGACCTGCGGGTCTTTTTAACTAGATGTAATCTATTACCTTTGAAAGTATATTGGTCTTGATAAGAATGAAATTTAAAAAGATAAAAACTCATCTTTTCCATATTTTATTTCTTCCTCATGTTTTCAAGAACTGGAGGAGATGGGAAGTGATCTTTCGGTGCTTGTTCAGAATAGCTTTATGGCCCTTTAAAGATTGAGAATTTCCCCTTTATATTTTTAGATGCATTTTTAATCAGTCCTTCTGGTCTAAATGACTGTGTGATGTATCTAAGGTTACAAATGAAAGCACTTCTTAGCAACAATTCACTTCAGAGACCAGAAAAAATCAGGCCAGCTTGTCCTGCTCTCAGCTGTTCGGCACTATTTTCATACCAGAGTTTTCATCTGGTGGGGAATTTTAGCAGAGCTCAGATTCAGTCTAATGAGCTGTCAATTATTTTAAGCTTTGATTTTTAATACCTTCATTTGGCCTTTTAGTTATTTTCTTCCCTGAGATCATCATCACTTGTGTTGTTTTTGGCCAACATTTTAGACCTCAGTGTTTACTCAATAAGGTGATTTTATTATCTATTTACTTATTTCTGCTATGACCCAGTGGCCAAGGCACATAGGGTGTGTAATACTGGGGCTCCACAGTGAGGGAGGGTTAATAGAGATAAAAGCAGTTCAATCTGGTAAACATCAAGGCAAGTGAAAACAGATAATAACAAGAGCTGCTGGCTGGGAAATCCTGACTCGAAGGCAGCTGGCAGAGAAATTCAAGCGGAAGAAAAAAGGATTTTTTCAGATGCCAGAGCTGGTCAGAGCTGGCTGAATCCACATTCACTTAGCAATCAAGATACTTTGCCAAGCTGAGGCACACCAGCAAAACAAACAAACGGCTCTGGGGACCTGAGAGAGAAGACACCTGGAACTGGGCAGGTCCAGATTCAATTAAGATTCCCTTTCCAACAGGACAAACAGAAGTGTGAAGGACTTACCTCCTACAGAACATATGCTGGGTTGCTTGTTTGGCTTTTGTTTTGGTTTGTTGGGGTTTTTTTTCACTTGTTTTAGTATGTATTTAAAGGTAACACCAATGGGTTTTAATTTAAACCTCTCTACACCCTCTCTTTCAAGCTTTTCTAGTAGAGACCTCTCCCACTCTTTCAAGTTTGGTATTCCTTAGGCTCAAGTCTGAGTACTTCTGGGCAGCATTTTCCTAGGTTGCTGTTTCTGGCTCTTACCACCTAGGACATGCTGAGGTGGGACAGGAAAGAGAGTAGGGGAATTATAAATCCAAAAGAGCTCAGTTTGGGGCAAGTAAAAATCCCAACAGTTCTGTTATCCTGCTAAAGGCAAAAATACAAGTCAGCCAACTCCAAGTTACTCCATGTGATAGAAAAGATGCCAGAAAACAGAGGCTGTGGGGGGAAAATGGCTCTTCTCCACTTGCAGTTTTGACATTAGCCCTTTACAATTAAATAAACTAATATTGTTATTTTGATTTGTGGCTCAGAGAACTGAGTTAGTGATTACATTAACAAGCAATAGCAATGCAGCCATATGCCTCACAGGATAAACCAATCCTGTTTGGTTTTACAACTGCATTTTAGTTTCAATTTTTCAAATTCCATAACCTTGAGTAGCCAAATATGTCATATTTTTCAACCTTATTGTTATCCTCATTCTCATATCATTAAGAATTTTTAGAAAATATCAGCCCTCCAACAGAGTTATGGGTTTGGCCAGGTTGAAAGCTGACCATTTATTCTGAGATGATTTCCAGTACTTTCCTTACTTCACTCAAACAGCCATACAGTGCATCTCACATATACCTGCATGACATTGATCAGCAGGTGTCCAAGTTCAGTTCAAGGGAGGCAGGTGCAAAAGGAACACCAGCAGAAGGTGAATATAAGACAGAGATGGTGTCACAAATAGAGTGCACCAGTGGTTCCTCAGGAAACAGTGAGAAAATTCCATACTGGGAAATATTTCAGTCCTGGCTTTGAGTGGGCTGACAAATTTTTCTCCCAAGCAAATTTAAGATGAAGTGTAATTTTGATATTGTGGATTAGACAAGATAACCTTTAAAGATGCCTTCCAACCCAAACTATTCTATGATTCTATGATTCTTTGATTCTATGATTCTATGATTCTATGATTAAGAAGTAGATGAGGTAGTAGTTACTCAGGAAGAAGTGTGGACAGCTACATAGAAGAGAGAGACAGGCAAGGAATTGCCTTTCCCCTCTCCAGAAACAGGGCAATTTGCCTTCATGGAGTGGGCAAAGCATGAAGGGGAAGACTCCACTTTAAATAAGGAGGAGGATGCATATGAGTCACTTCTCTTGGCTACTGGCCACCTGTTTTCAAGAAAGAGTGTTTCTAAGTGCTGAACAGCTCAGCCTGTGGTGTTCACCTAGGACACATGGGCAGGAAGATGGGGCTGGGGATGCAGTCAGACTTGTCAGCCCCCATCTGCCATTGCCACCCCCATGCCCATTAGTGCCACCCCTGTGCCACGCACCCGCCATAGTGGCAGCAAGGCTGACTTTCCCGGCAAAATTGGGCAGTGTGTGTTGGCAGCTGGTTTATTGTCCTGCAAGCAGATGTTGGCAAGGGCCTGCTCTGCATATTCCCACAGCTGGCTGTGGAGAGCCTGTTGCATGGAGAGCCAGCTGTGGGGTGTGAGGCTCAAGGGCTCTGCTCTTCCAGAGCGGAGAGGGAAGGAGAAGCCCGAGGGCTGTGATCCTGTGCTACCGGACTGCTGCAGCTCAGTCTGCCCCATCACCAGGACAAACTACCAAAGCTTTCAGAAAGTCTGATCAAATTATCAAACAATCCTCCTTTAGATACATTTTTACTGACAATCCCAAAGATATTGAAGAAAAAAAAAAATCCCATGTTTTTCCAATATAAAAAGCATTGCAAACCCTACTAGGTTCATTTGTAATTCCATCAATTTTTTTTAAATTCCTGCTAACCAACTTTCTTTGCCATTATATAACTCCATTATAAACAATTATCTAGACCCGTGTTACCACTTTTTCCGAAGATACTTTGCTTTTATGCTTGTCTTCAAACACCTGGCACAGCAGCCTCTGTATTAAAAACACAGTGACTCTGGGAGGCCTTGCAAGCCAGCCTATTCTGGCTCGGATTCTCCCAACTTCTGAACTTCCTGGATGGAAAAAAATCATTGTTTACCTTGTCTTTGTGCTGAAAAAAGGAGTGAATGACTGTTTTACATAAACAGCAGTTTCTACTTACATCCACAACTCCACAATGTGCTCACCAGTTCCTTTATTTCATTTCTCATGTCAGCCACCCAATGGGCAGTTCCATTTCTAAAAATTTGGGGCATGAGGCCTCATTCTTAGCAAATACCTTTGTGTTTTGAAATAAGAGCAGCAGCCATGATGGTGTGCATTGCAAGCAGCATGTGTTATCACACTGCAGCTCAGCAAAGTTTTTCAAGTGATGGCAGGAACACATGCTGGCTGCTTCTGATTACACAGAAGACCTAGTTTTGATGAGTTCTCAAATTTCATCCAGTGGATATACAAACAGATGGCCAATCTGTTTCGTTCTGTACTTATCAATAAAGGACTATAAAGTCACAAAACAGACAGCATCATATGAGACAGGAGGCATGGCAGGAAGGCCATAAACTGAGCTGCTGGAAAACCTTCCTTCATCCTGGCAGCTTGCCAGGGCAGGACTTTATTTTAGCAGAAGCACCAATATGGTTGTGCATTGCTTGGCGAGCCCAAGATAGAGGCTGTGTCAGTCAAATGCAGTGGCTGATAACATGGATCTGTATACTCAGAGCCCAGGCAGGAATCACCACTGAGATGTTGAGTACCTTCAGATCTTTAGAGCCGGTGGGCTGGGAGAGGGTGTGCCAGTCTACTTAATCTACTTAGATCTTCCTATTTTCTTAATTTTTCTCTTTACTCTTTCTATGATCTCTGCCTTTTCTGCTTGCCACCATTTCCACAAATACTAAATGCTAAACATGGAGACTGAATAGGAAATAAAATTAAAAACCTGTCATAATCAGAATTAGCAGAATAAGACCAAAAGAAGCTTTCAGGTGTCACACTTTGTCCAGCCTTGCTCTCTGGAACAATTTCCCTGCTTTCCCTGGGACATTTCAGTCTGTTATTTCTTTCTTCAAATCATGCCTGAAAGCGCTTCTTTCCCCTTCAGATCTCAATTGGCTTTCTCAGTGAAGTGGCTGTGGCTCCATGTGCAAATGGAGTGACACAAAACCTAAGTGCCCTACCTGGATCTAGGACAATGGTGGCCTTTAAAGAAATGGCAAGCCAGTTATCTTCAGAGTGCTTAGCTGTACCTGTGCTAGCACTTAACCTTTACTTCCCCAATCACAAAGGTACAATAGCTAGACCTTGCTGATTTTGTTACTCCTTTGGAATACGTTTCTGTGAAATTGCCTAGCCACAAGGGCGTAATGAGGTGCACAGCTGGGCAAAGCTTTCTGAGCAGCAGGAGGAAAAAGAAAGAACTTATGTGGGACCAAAATGCTCTGAGCCTGCAAATTACTAATTTCCAGTCATTCAAATGGCTAAAGATTAAAGACTGACCCAACTAGATCAGAAAAGAACCCAAACAAACAAACAGACAAATAAATAATCAAACAAAACCCCACAAAAAAACTATCAAATTTGATGAATACTAGGCAAAAACAGCAAAAACAGCAGGGGGGAAAAAATGATAAGGGAATAATGTTTATATCATAAATGCTGCATCTTCTCTCTGCCTTACTATTTTACCATGGGGCAAAGAAACCACCAGTCATTCTGTAGAAGGAGACTATAGAACTCTTACTTTAAAATGGAGCTCCTTAATCAGGGACTCAGAGGTACTTAGAGCTCTTTTCCCACCTCAAGAACTGCAAAAGGGCTGCGCTTTTTTTGTGCCTGGGAGCCTACAGAACTCAGACTTGCCAACACAGCACTAAAAGAAGTTGATTTTCCTTGAAATGGGCTATATTAATCTTCTTGCTTTAAATGCAGCACATTCTGCTAGTTATGTGTACATGCTATAGATCAAACAAAACCAATTGCTCCATTCTATCAATTCTACCCAAGGGAAAACATAGCAACAAGATGATATAAATTCACCTCTGAAAGCCTCTTCCCAGTACTTTTTCAAATACAATGACAGTAAACCAAAGTATTCCAGTCACTAAAGCTTCTACAATTAGATATCCACTAGCATTACACACCTTAAAGATTCCAAGTATTTCTGTGATTCCTATGCACAGCCACCATGGCATTCAGCATGTTAATTTTAAAACCTGCATCATCTCCTGTTCCAAAGACTGATACGAAGGAGGAGTGTTGCACACACATGCAATGACAGGGAAGAAGGTTACTCTAATGTCCAAATAATTTGTTTTCTCTGCATTTAACTTGAATATAAATAATTGGAGAAAGCACTGGTAGTATTTTTATATATTAGAGAGCTTAAGAGCAGCAAATTCACTGCCAAACTGTATAGCCACCACAAAACATATACCTCCCCCAGCCTCAAACACCTTCAACTTATTACTATTTAGAAATAGGTAGAGGGAGAAGGAAGGTCTGATCACGCCTTAACCTCAAATAACGTTTTGCTTTGTCAGGTTAATTATATGTTCTGACATCAGAAACTGAAATTAGCAGGCGATTTTCCCTTGGGTTGCCCAGAGACAGTAGAATGAATCATGAATCATGCCTGCTCTTGTGCTGAACCTGGCACCACGGAGAACAAGGGATGGAAAGACCAATATATTTATTTCCTTGCTCTCTGTGGCTAGAGAGCCATAGCCACGATCTGGCCTTGTAGGGACTGTGATGTGGCTGGCTGGTATTGCTGTCATCCCAAGTGTGGCAAAAATGGCCATCAACTTGCAACGGGTGCATTTCCACTGCCACAAAGTCATATTCACTGCTTTCCATTGATCCTGGTGTGAATCTAAGGCACCAGAGTTTCTCAAAATATCACTGAAACTTTCTGAAATTAATTTGACATGACAGCAGTGTTCAACACAGGGCATTTCTCCTTGGAAAAAATACAGCCAGACCTTTTAGCACTTAAATATACAGAAAACACTCTCCAAGTAACTAAGATACCCTCCTCCTCCTCACAGCTATTTAGCACAAGATACCCTGAAGTTAGCCTAAGTCTTAAGTCTTAGAAAGAGCACCCAGATACATCTTTTGCTTGTCTCGTTCTTGTTCTTTCATACCTAAAGTTCTCCTGGCATTTTATTTCCATGGTAGCTGCTTTTCAAGTAGTCCCACTCTCAAGTCCTTTTCCCCCCTCATCCATTCGCTGTTCAAAGCTCCCTACCTGGTGCAGCAGAGCAGCCTGCAGTTACCTCTGCCCACCCCTGCCCGCCTCCCTCCTTCCTGGGGCTGCTCCTGCCAAGCTTCGCCTGCTTCTCTTCCTCTCCCGGAGCTCCCTCTGCTGTTGGATGCAGCTGCGAGCCCGCGGGGAGCCCGAGCGCTGCTGCGGGGCGCGGCTGGATCTCCGGCGGGGGCAGCATAGAAGGAGCAGCATCCCTGCTGGACACCCCGCAGGGCTGTTCTTTCTCTCCGAGTGTCAGAGCAATAGGAAAATTTGCCTTTATGTTCTGTCTCCAGCTGTTTAGTGTAGGACATGAGCACAATGGTGTGGAGTAGCTGCAGACCCAAACTGCTGATTAATTACAAGAGACACTATAGGAAAGGAAAACTCTGCCAAAATTACTGGTGAAAAAATAAGGCCCCAGCCTGTGAAAGCCGTGTGCTTTTTCTGCCTGCTGTAGGCAGACTGGCCTCACACTATGACAGCCCTGCTGCAGGGCACCTGCAGAGGTATGTGCCAGCTGCAGCAGGCCGTGCTGAGCCAGGACACGGGAGGTTTAAGCCCCCAGCCCCACGGCACATGGGCATGAGGAGGGGGGATGCTCACGCTCCCATCGCTCCTGCAGAGCTATCCCCTCGCCGTGTGGCACACAGGTGCCTCACTGCTGGCAAGATGCTCGGCAGCTCTCGCTCTGCTGCACTCTGGGATTCCTAGGATTGGAGAAAGAGAGCACAAGACACCCATTTAGCAGCACTGAGGGAGCCAGGCCTCAAAACCTGCCAGTAACTTGTGCTGGTTTCTGCAGGGGCAGAGCCCTGCTGCCCTGGTGCCCAGGGGTGGTGCACGGCTCCACTCCCACCCTGAGGAGTGTGACACAGAAATGCACCGAGCTGTCCCCTGCTGACGCTGCCACGCTGGCACACTTGTTGCATTTGCCTTCCTATGTTGCCATAGGAACTACAGCCCCAGCATCTGCTCCTGCTGCTCCCTGCCACGCTGCCTCTGCACCCCACTGGGCTCAGCCCACTTCTGCTCCTCTGCCAGCCTGATCATGCCTCCCCCTCACTCACGAACTCCCTGCCTCATCCTCTTTTTTGGGTGACAATCAGATTGCTGCTGTAGCAGTTAATCATTGAATTAGTTATAATTTGCCTATTATTTGTCTTTCCCCTTCCCTCCCACCTTGGAATAATTCCATCTCTCCATCCTTTCCACCTTCACACTACCTCTGCTGTCTGATTCTTATCCCCTTTTCTCTTGCACTCCTCAGCCACACAAAGCTTTGCTGCACTGCTCTACCCTTTCCTTCCTCTTTATCTCCCTACTACTCACTTCTTCTGTGCTCTCTCCTAACACCTCTTGCCCCATCCTCTCTCCCAGTCCTCCTGAAGTTTCCTTCACTTTAGACCCCCTGCCTACCACCTCAGGTTACTGCTTGACACAGGTCTTCTCTTTCATCTATCCCTGTGCAGAGGTACTGCCAGCTTCTCCCAGGTCTGAGCCAGGCTTGTTCCTCTCCTGTACTCTCCCTGGCTCTTATACAGTCAACAACATTATCCATTCTCTGCTCCTGTTTATCCAAATACCACAGGAACTGTATCTTCTGCCACCTTCTTTAGCCTTACTCAATCCTTCACAGCTCCAAATCCTCACTTTCCTCCAGGCTCCTTTATCAAGACCTCCAAGGTAAGCACCTTTTAATTTTCCCTGGTCACTAAATCCCACGCTTACACACCTTTCTTCTTCCTTGTCCTCTGAATGGGAGAATCCAGTCAGCACCACAGCTAACTCTACCCTCAGCCTAACAACCCTGACCTACCTTTATTCCAGTGCTTGCACCATTAAGTTTCACAGCCTCTCACTCCTCCATCTATATCCCATCCCTCTGGTTTTGTTGCTTCTTCTGATGCCATTGCAAATTCCCTTTGAAACTGTATTCTTTCCTGTCTTATGGAATTGCTTTTCTTCTCTGCTGCCTTCTTTCTTTCCACAAAGACCCTTGGACCAGGACCCCAGTGCCCTCCTTCTATTCCCACCCCAAGCACATTATTCATCCTTGCCCTCTCCACATGAGAGTCTCCAGCAACCCTATCTACTCCTTCCTCCCATGTGAAGGACACAAATGTCTCCTGGGTGACCTTCTGGAGACCACTTCATCTGCCTGGAGGGCTTCAGCTAACATTTACAGCTTTGCTGGTCCCCATGGCTGATGGGTGTCTCTCCACCTTGCATCTCAGCCAACCCCTCTCCTTTCCTAGATTAACTGAGTGCTGCTAACATCACCTCCTCTGATTCTTTTCTTCTCTTTGCAAGTTCCTTGCATTCGTACACTCTGTTTTCCTACTAGAAACATCACTCTTTCCTGCTCTGTTTCTTTTGCTTCCACTTCTCCAGCCTCATTTCACCACCACAAAACCACCAGCGGTCATGAAATTGTAGCATTTAAACTGTTGCTGCAGGACATGCAGGAGGTGTGCATATGAGAGAGCACATAAGGATGCTCTAAAGGCATGGAATTTTCCACTTGTATTATATTTTCATACATACTTCAGACCATCTGTGGAAAGCTGTAAAATGACTAGTTGGAAACATACTATAAAATTGTGTTATTTTACTTAAAACATTAATTTAGCAGACTCCAATCTGAAAAATCTGCAAAACTGAAAACTCAGCAAAACATGAACAGTTTTCTTGCGCTTCCCAATTTTGCTCATCTTTTAGCAAAAACAAGGTCTCATAGTTTAATGTGACCCAGAGTCTTCCCCTACCATCTGTGACTCTTGAACCCACATTTGGCTGCTAGCTTGGCATTTGTTACATTGTTCTGTAGTCTCAGGTCCACAAGTGCTTGTTACTGCCGCCTAGAGTAATTTGTATGTGTGTTCTCAAGTAAGGAAAAGTGAGGCGACACGTCATTATTTTGTAATGACACCTCTGGACCCTGAGATCAGTACATTACCAAGTCTTTTTGGGGCTTGATTGCAGTGTTCTTTTAGGTGCTTTTTGCACACTGTGTTGTCCTGCTATCTATATATTTGGACTCAAATTTCCAGCTTTGAACACTCCCTGCCCATTTGAACAGCATCCTGGATACACTTGAAGTTAGCTTTGTGACCATCTCTCTCCTGCTTCCCAGTACTTGAGAAAGCTTCTTATATCTATCTAGTTTCCAAATGTCATTTTGTGGCAATTCTAGACTGGAGGAGACTGGTAGCTATATGTTCCTGGTTTTCCCTATATGAAATTTCTATACTTTAGTTCCAAACTTCTGGAAAAAGTGACTGACTGTGATGTTAGCCCTCAACTGCCTTTTTTTTCTTTTTTTTTTTTTTCCTTTTATAGAGCAGATTGTCTTACCTGGGCTTACTGCAGAATTTCTTCTTCACATCTGA
Organism: Tichodroma muraria; assembly: GCA_013390105.1. Classification (NCBI taxonomy): domain Eukaryota; kingdom Metazoa; phylum Chordata; class Aves; order Passeriformes; family Sittidae; genus Tichodroma; species Tichodroma muraria. Next base: position 96,798 of record WAAG01083997.1, on the reverse strand, counting down.
ATACCAGTTGTTGAATGTGTCTTTAAACACTTCTTGCACATCCTCTATGTGTGTGCCTCTTCCCTTGTGCTATCAATAAGTTCTTTTGTCTTTCCACTTCAAAACCAGCCCTTCATATCTTTCTTGTATGAGTTCCACTGCAAAACAAATTCAGGTTAGCGCAATAGATGGTGAGGGATAAGTACCCAAACTTTCAAATTGCACAACCCTATGCTTGATGCTGCTGTGGCATGAGCTCTACTGGTACTCACATACACTGTCCCCCTGATCTGCAGTTGCTTCCATTGCAAACCCCTTTGCTTGGATGGATCATCAGTAAATCTGAATATTTATAAAATGACAATTAAATGTTACTAAATCCACAGTAAATTCACTGAAAACAGCCTAACTTTTCCAATTTATGCCCACTTACTATGCCACTTTTTTCTAGGTTTCCTGCAGTGACAGTGGTCCATCACAATACCTCCAGAGACACAACCTTCACATACGTCGAGTTCCTACACATTAATTGTGGTGGGAGTAGCTGGCTCCAGCAGGCAATGTATTTCACTCAGAGCTTGTTTGCAGAACCAGAAATTAGTCTCCAGGGGCTTAAGACAGTCCCACAGCCTCATGCCCAACTCCAGGGAATCCACATTTTCCCCTCCTTTTATAACTAAGTTGTGTTTCACACATAAACCTCTTGATAACAAGGAGCAGCTGCACAGAGCAGTGGCAGCTTGTGAGTGAACCAGGATGTTTCTGGTGCAAGTGGGAAGAGCCAAAATGCACCTAAGGAAGAACTCCAGGAAGGATTGGACAGTCAGTGTCTTGTGATTAAATTGTACTCCACATCAGGACTACTCAGATGGGAAACACTGTCTAATTTTGGAAGTCTGGAAATTGGGATTGGAAATAGAAAACGGAATGACTAGGGGAGATGCTGTGACTAGTACCCTCCTCCAGGGGGAGGAGTGTGCTGGAAAAGGACAGACAATTGGAGCATATGTCAGGGAACAGATAAGCCCTTCGAAGCACAGGTTCTATTCCTGCAATATTCCCCATTACATTTTCCATCATAAGTCCAATATTTCTATGTGCACTGGCCAGCTCTTTGTGGTAACATCACACATCAGGCAAATGTTTCCTTCTATTGTCTTTGCATCTCCCAAAGGACCCTTGGTTTGAGTTTCTTTGCCAGCAAATAAGCAGTAAAAGCAGTTGACAGATCAAGATCAGTGATGATGGTAGGAATGAGCTGACCATGTTGGTGGTTGCTGTTTATTCTTCTCTGAACAAAGTACAACCAGTTTTCCCAGAGCCACATGAACAGGAAGGAAGAGCTGATCTCTGCTTTAAGCATGTAATAAACAGGGATGATGTCCCAACTTGAGAAACTGGGGCTGGGGGTAGCTGAAGATTCCTTATATTAAGACCCATTTCACTCTTTTTGTGTTACTTACTCCTGTGTGGATTTCCTAAATCTAGGTGAGCAGAAAGTGTCTCAGAAATAGTGGCTGGTTTGCTTGGTTTGCCAGGGGGAAGGACAAGGTGAGCTCCACATTTCTGGTGTCCAGGCTATTGGAGACACAAGCAAAGGAGGGTGCTCTCCTCCCCTTTTGCTTGCCTGCACACAGCAGGTAGGCTGTGTCCTTACCTCCTCCTTTTGGGCTTGGAAAAAACAGGAGGAGCAGAGAAGAGGTGCTCTTTCCACTCAACTCAATTAGCAGAGCCAGTACATACAGCAAAATTCCCAGATCACTGAACTCACATTAGTGTAAGACCCTTATATTTTCCTTTCCCAGAGCTAGATCATTTTGAAAAGAGGAAAGTCACTATATCCATGGACAAGCTTGTTGTGTTCTCTGTAGCAAATCCATGGCTGGATTGGAGTTTGCAGTTTGTCTCAAAGCTAATATAAAATCTGCCTTTGAAGTGCAGTAGGCATTACAGTGGAGTGGTACAAACACCTCTGGGATTCCAACCTGCCAGATCTCACCTGGTTTGGACACAACAGCAGTGTCTTTGCTCAACATGAATTGAGCAAAAGACACTGCTGTTGAAGAATTTTTAGAATGTAGAAAAGCAAGAATGGATCAGACACACACAGTTGCTGGATCACCACTTGGTTCTTTCAAGATTTTTCCCCAGTCCATTCACTTGAGTTTTGTGGATGTTTTCTTACTGTTCCAATTCAAGTGTGTACAGGCTTGAAAACTGCTGGTGCAGGTCTTTGCAAACCCTGAATGTAACCGATGGAGAGGACTGAATTCTCCCACCTGGACAGACACAATCGTGTGTTGACACCTGCAGACCAAAGCTTATGAATTCATTTTCTGTCTCTATGAATTTGAAGGTGGGATGCAGCATTTTACTCCATCTCTGGTAAATCAATGCCTGGCACAGCTTCACAAAGGACATGGGTCAGCAGCCAGAAGGGCTTGCAGAAATGACATAGGACCATGAGAGACCTCTCTGCTGGAATTACTAGAGGTAAAGCAGGATATTGTCAGCAGCAAGACTTTCATGATCTCTGTGGAAGTCAAGCAAACCTTGAGTTGCTCTGAAAACATCCCATGACACTGTTTATGAACTGTACATGCAGAAGCTCTACCTTTAAGAAACACAATGATACTTTTATTACAAACCTGGAAAAACCCATGCTTTGAAAGAATCGCTCCTTTTAGGTCAAGAAAGCTTCTTTTACTTCACTTGGGGTAGCTGTATGCAAAAGAACCGCAGAAAACTGCATGGGTACATGATCCAGATAGATCACATGGAGAGCACTGAAGGGAAATACAGGCCTCCCTTTCTTCCCATCATTGTGTTTGGAATATGTTTCCAATTGCACTAGTCACAAAGCAATCAAAGAAACTTGTCTACAGTGGCAAACTGAAGATGCCCTATCAGACCACATTACAGGGTTCTACACAGTATTGAATCCTTAGTCACAACAGAGAAAACAACATCCACATGACCATAGGCCACAATGCACTCAATTTCCATATGTCTTAACAGAAAAGAGAGCACAGATCTTCAAAGAAAATGAAATCTATCTTTGGAGGATGCCCACTGACATGTTTCTTCCCCCTCTTACATCTTTACCCAGCATCTCACCTTCCCTTTCATGAAATGGGGAAGAAGGGAGGCCACCCCCTGCAGCACCCAAGATGCAAAGAGCTCATCAGCCAGAGAACCTTGACCTTTCCCAGACTCCCAGCAAGCTCCAGTTCCTGCAGCCCATCCTTCATCATCCACCACCTGTATTAGTAGGCTGATCTTTAGGTTTGAGGGGAAACAATATGTTCATACGGTTTTGAGCATGCAACATTTAGCATTCCAAGTCTTGGTCTGCTTGCCTGAATGTCTGCTGGTTTTAACAGTTCTGCAAAGGAAGACAAAAGCAAAATTATTAAACAATACAGTCATGGCCCCATGGTAACTCAACAGCTGGGGCTGGCCACCACCACAAGGAGCAGCCTGGCCTAAGTGGGCTCAGGACCTGCCGTGGGAGCCCTGGCTATGAATAACCCATCCGGAAGAATAAAGAGAACCAGTAACAGACTTTCTCTCATGCTCCAAAATCCATCAGAGATGACTGAAGCCTGTTACTGCTATCTTCCAGCACTTGTTATAAAATGACTGCTATATCTAGCACTAAGAAACACTCTTTTTTTCATAAGGTCACTCTTGCAGCATGAGTAGAACAAGTAAAAACTGCAAAGGAAAAATGTTTCCTTTTTATTATTGCAAAGATACTTAGAAGATGGTCAGGTTAGGGAAGTAAACTCTCCTCCAAGCCACAGCCGTTCTCTGACCTGAATGAGGGCTCTATGCAGACCACCCCAGTGAGTGCTGCACATCCATCTGCTGAGCCTCTGGGAAGGTGTCTCTGCAGAAATTTGCCCCTTTGCTTAACGGGCCAGGTGCTCAGGCAGGCAGAATTCCCGCTGGAAGGGTTCGCAATCCAGCCGAAATCCCATCAAGAGGGTGCTGGGTCGAGTGAGCTCAACGGTCCTGAAACGCTGGCAAATGGCGTTTAGACCCCGGCGCAGCCCGGCCCCTACAGCAGGTGCCACTGCGGGCCGCTGTCGGGCCCCGCACACCCCCGGGTCCTGCACATCCCCGGGCCCCGCACATCCCCGGGCCCCGCACACCCCCGGGCCCCGCACACACCCGGGTCCTGCACACCCCCGGGTCCTGCACATCCCCGGGCCCCGCACACCCCCGGGTCCTGCACACCCCCGGGTCC
>WAAG01083997.1:70429-92278 GCA_013390105.1 Tichodroma muraria | reverse complement strand
CAGCTCTCGCGTGCGGCTGCCGCCGGCGGTCGGGGCCCGGCAGCGGCCCGTCGGCAGGAGGCAGCCGGGTGCCGTGCGAGGGCAGCGACATCGGGACAGCGCAGGGCTGGCGCTCCGCCAACCCGCGCCCAGGCCCCGCTCCCGGCCCCTGGGCACGGCCCTGCTGCCCCGGGGCTGCCCCCGGGCCCCGGACAAGAGCCCGTACAGGGCCGGGCCGTGCAGCGCCGCAGGTCGGAGGGCAGCTCCTTTCTTCGCGGGCACACAAGGATTTACACCTTTAAGGATCATCTTGGCACTGCACTCCGGAGCGGCATTGCTACTCACAAGGATTCATGATGACGCTCTGGAAAAAGCCAATATTCTCCTGTTTCCATGGCCAGTAAGAGAGGCAGCCACGGGAGAATGTGTGCCATTTTGTTAAAGCTGAATCTGTTAACAACCACACCGTGAATGAACTTCAGAATGGTGGCAGGCTTTTAACTTCTGTTTCCTTTCTTATTGACATTTTTGGTCAGGAAGGCATTACACACTAGAATATTTAAAAAGACAAGCAGAAAGAGAAGGAAAAGTAAAGGCATGGGGAGGGGCAGGGGAAACCCCACCAAAACACAACCGAAACCAACGAAAAACAACAAAATTAGAGATGAAAGAAGTTGCAAGGACTTCTCAGCTCATGGAATTCCTTCCCTCATGGGAGGTCCTCTACTGTACCTACTCTGTTTAGATCCTTGGCCTCACTCACCTGGTGAGGCTGGATAACCAGTGGAATCAAAGAACTGACACTGTGCTGTGCCCCTACCTGCCAAGGCTAATGAAAATTGCTTGTGCCAGGCATCTGAACCCACAAACAAACATGAGATTCCTTCTCCCACAAACATACTTTTCTAGTTGATCATTTTCCTTCCTTCTTCCTTTCGAGAAGAAAATGCTCTCTCAGTGTCCCAGTGAGCTATGCAGTTCTCAGACCCAGCACCCAGCCCTCTGCTTTCTTCACTGCTGCAGTAGTTGTGGCTTTTATGTGGACTCTCAGCAGTCACAACTCTAGTAAAATGCTTGAAATTTTGGAGATTATTTTCAACTTCTTGGTATGTCTCCAAGGCCAGTATGCAAGCCAAAGTGGAAGACAGGAAGGGCCCACAGGAAATGGAGGAGGTACCGGCAGTAGGGCAGATAAACCATTGCCCACCCACCATTTTAGACACCCCAAAGTACCTCCGACTGCACAGAGCTTCCAGACACAGTGTAGAGCCTCAGGAGACCGGTCCATACAGAAGCAGCAGCCAGAGTGCAGGGGGGCATGTAAGGATGCACTGGAGAACTTCAGTCTTAGAGATGGGAATAGAGGACAAGAGATGGTGAATTCAGAGATCCATCAGGAAGGAAAAGAAAAAAAATATGAGAAAGTGCTGTGATTGTCTAGATTCTCTTTTTTCTCTCTTTAGAATCTCTCTGTACTTGCAAAGCAACAGAAGAAAACTGGGTGCTACTCCGTGCTACCAAAGGTAGATTTGCTGTGACTGAACAGAGCAGCATTACCCCCTCTAGTGCTGTGTGAGGGATCTCCAACAGCACTCACCAGCTTAGCCAGAGCATTTCATCATGAAGTGATGCCTACCTATGTCCTTTACTGTCTTGCCAGCAGCACTCTGTCCTGTCTTTCTCCTGAGGACAGCTGGTGGATCCCTCAGTATTTCTGACATCTTCCTTGGGGTCACACAATGCTCAAGCGTCAGTGTCTCCTGATGCTTTCTGTAAAGGGAACAGCACAAGCAGCCTCCTCTGGAGAGAGTTCCCTTCACCTTTCCCCAGTTCTGCTGCCTACTTCTCTGGCACCCAGCCTGGGGAAATGAGCTCTCCCCACCAGTTCCCATCTGTGCATAGGCAGGCGTGAAAGGGACCATGCTGAGCAAGGATGGGGCAGGAAGGTGCCCATCACACAGCTGGGGTGCTGGGCAGGCTGCAATTTGCAAGCACAGTCTGCCCTCAGCACACGACAGGATAACAGGAATTACTTCCCTGCCAGAAATGAAGGTGGTAGAAAGAAGGCAGCTCTCAGGTTAAGCCCCCAGTTCATGCTGCCCTCAGGCAGCATGGCTACATGAAAGGACTTTGCTCTGAACATCACAAGAGATCTGGCCTCAGGGTTCTGCTTTAAACCAGCTGACTCTGATGCACATCAAATCCAGGTAATAATAACCAGGTTTAACTTCCTCTTTATGCCCATAAACACAAACTAGACTGAAAGTTCTCTAGTCACTCTAGTACAAAGGCATCCACATGAGGGTTTGCATCAGTAGAGTTCTTATGATGTGCTGCAGCCTGTGCCTTCCAGTCATTCAAACTCCTTGTTTCAAGGCCTTTCAGGGCATCATGAATATGCACTCTGCAGAGGAGGAGGGTTTTTCCTTTGTAGAACTCTATTCAGATCTCCACACATTGTTGCTAGAAATCGATGTATCTCCCTATATTAATGGCTTCATTTCAAACTACTTCCTTTTTAGCAGCAAAGAAAATCAATAGAAGATGCCCATATGACACAATTACATGTAAAAATTGCATATAATTATTGGATGACCCAGTTCCCACTTACCGAGGCTGCACACAGGTGTCCATAGAGTTAGGGGACAGCTGATCTGAGAGTGCCTTCCAATCCAAATAATTCTGTGATTTCCAGAGCAATGTAACTGTCTCCACCTGCCTTGGCCACATGTTGAGGTTTGCCTACTGGGTCTTCTTCTGTGTATTGTCCAGCTGAGAAACTTTCTTCTTGTTCAACTGAATTATTTTCCCAGAGTTTTGGAAAGCCTCAGCTATTGTTCAGCTTGACCTCAAAGTTGCTTTCTCAGACAGTGTCATCCTTTCTATTCTTCCAGAAAGCTTTGGTGTTGTATGAAGGCTCTCCAGTTTCTCCTCAGTCTCTAATGTGAGTTTCTGCTCAGGGTTTTTTTGTTGTTCCAGGTTTGTTTTTTTTTTCTGGTTGCTCAATTAGACTCCAAGCCTTCCTGCAATTCAGTGATCTGAGAATGCAGGTCACTGTTTCCATCAGAACTGCTTCCTCCTCCTCCTTCACTCAGGTGCTCACAGCTTTTCCTTCCTGGGCAGACCCCTGTGCTCCCAGGCTGTGCCCACAGATGCAGTACCTCCCTCCTGCTCTGGGCACCCTGTCTCCAGCTCCTGTCATGGTTTTCCTCTCTGAATTACAGACAGCAGTCTTGACCTGAGGTTCAGTCATACAATTCTTGCTGGAAATTTTTCCCTGCTGCCTGCAGTTCATGAGACTGTGTTTTCCATGGCCCTCTAGGTCATTGGGACCCTAGGCTGTCTGGGAGGTGGCAGCCATGTGGGCTCCCTGGGGCAGCAGAGCAGGACCCAGCAGCAGGACCCGCCCCATCATCTCAGCCAGGGAGCAGGGCAGGCCAGGAGGCACCAGGGACAGCCCTAGTCCCAGTCATCAGTCATTTTCTTGGAAATGAGACTGGGCAGGACATCAGCCCACAGCTGGGCAGTCGCTGTGACTCTAAGTGGAGGCTTTGTAGATCAGTGGGACCACACCTCATTCTGTATCCTCCACCATGGGAGGAAGTCTTCAGCAACCTCAACACTTTTCCTGAATCCCTAAAGTAACAGTAGCTGCTGGCACTGCAGGCGGGGCCACATCCAGGCTTGTCCCCTGCTGGTCCCAACTTGCTGGCCTGGAGCAAGGACTGACTGTCCAGGATGGGCAGAGCCCGCTGCTGCCAAGAGCCCCGTGCCTGTTGCCAGCCTGGCTGTACTCTGCCAGTGTCAGGACATCCTCAGCCCTGCTTGCCCTCCTGCCTGTGGCTCCATGTCTGCTTGCAAGGCCCATGTGTTTCATTCCATAGATCTCCCCAGTTCCACAGCTGTGACAGCCCATCCTGGCACATCTTTCTTCAATATCCTGGGGCATGATGTGGAGGAAGCACTGAAAGGGCTACTGCCAAACCCACAGCTTCTGGGTGCTTCTGGGTCAGTCCCTAATATACTGCTCCTCAGGGTCATGCCCCTCCACCCCATGACAGCTTCAGGTATTCCCAGTAGTCCTCACATTGGTGGTGCCCATGGAGGGCTGTGCAAGCTCCTGCCTCTGTCAGCACAAGAGCAGTGTCCCATTGCAGCACCTCTGCTGCACCAGTGCAGCTGCTGGCTGCTACAGGTGAACCTTTGCGTTTTTAACCTCCCCACTTTTCCAAGGGAAGGAAGCACTTCACCTCTTGCAATTAATCTATTGACTGTTGTGTGATAAAAGACAATTCCTAGAGAAGTCTGTTCCTCATGCCTCTCCACTCTGAATTTCCCATTAATAATTACTCAGTCTGTCAGTCAGGTTTGTAGGGTTTTTTGTTTTCTTTTTATTTTACCTACAAGATGTTTCTGTGTCTTTCTTGCTTCTCTCTGGTTTTAACGTGATAGCACAGATAGACTGCACTGTGAACAAGTGAAACTGCATGTTCAGACTTCTACAGAAACCACTGACAGACTCTATATTTTATGATTTGAAGGCATTCATAATTCAACAGGAAGCTTTCAAAGTGCATACATATGTACATACATTCTCCCTTTTCTTTAATTTAATATTTTTCCTGCTTTTCAGAGAAAGTAGCTGCTCATCACATACCTGAACCGTTATAATTTTTAAAGAACTAGAAACCTGAAATAATTTGCATTTGTTTTCTTTTTTTTCTACTCACCTGTTTTTCAACTTACATTCCAAGGAGCCTGTTTTAAATTTCTTTTTCTATTGTTTAAAGACTCATGGACATCTGTTCTGCTCCCGCTGTGCTGTCTGTATCCCCGTATCGATGACTGGAATCCAAATATCCCTCTCTCTGGACAGTCCAAAGTCACTGTAAGATGGGCCTGATCTTCTGTAATCACATTCAAAGCATTTGACCTAATTTTACAGCTGTAGATAACTGCACAGTGCTGGCAATGCTAGCAACCCCTTTGCTGTACCATCAGCAAACCTAGTACAAGGGGCGAATGGAAAGGTGAGGATGGTGGTAGAGGTCTAAAACCCTCTGTAGCTTCCTGTATTCTCATTCCCAGTGCGAGACAGAGCAACTGGTATGTTCTGGGATTGCCTGGGACACTTGGGTCAATTAAACAGCCTCTGGCTGAGCCCCAGTTGCCTCTGTGCTTATACCATTGCCCCCAGACACTTGTCCCAAACCTGCAGGGAGGGGAGGGAACAGCAGGGCTGTTCTGGACCATGCTGACACCACGGAAATGTCCTGTGGGCTATGGGGATGGTGGCTCCTCACCCCAGCTCTGGAAGCTGGTTCCCAGGAGCTGTAATCCTCATGCCACCATGGTTTCCATGCCAGGACTTCTGTTTCTGTACATCAGTCAGGCAGGCTTGCTCAATAAAGAAGTTTCCTCATGCTTAGTCCCCACTGCCTCACTTCCTGGCAAGTCTGTCACACAGGATTGGAGTTCATCATGCTGGACTTCACCAGCTGAGCTGGACAAGCACCCCAGGAAAAGGAACTAGAAGAAAAAAAACAGAAGAGATTTCATTTTGTGGACAAGGACACATGCTTACCTCCACAGTGCCTGCAGAACACTGGTCCGTCCTTTTTTTTTTATTTCCTGAGAAAGAAAAGCAAACACAACACACCAAGAAAAACTTTGCTGTTGCTATTATAATCAGCAACATAAAAAGAACAATTCATAGTGGCCTTACAGCACAGGGCTACTGTAAGAATTGCTGATCTAGGGCTAATTTCAGCCAAGTTATTTAAGGAGTCTCTTTATCTCATGCTGACAGCATTTTGTATGGTGGTTCTGGGCATTGGAACCACACCCTGATAGCCTGTGGGTACCTGTTTTTTCCATTTTGTCCAAGTGCAAACTCTGGTTGAAGAGCGGCATTTCTCACAGCTGAAACACTCTCCCCATTACGGGCAGAGCTGCAGCACAGAACCTGTAACCTTAAACTGGCTTTCTGTGTGCTGGCTGCTGTCACACAGCACACTTGTGCTGTGCCTAGTATCCCTCTGTGGCATTTTCCCATTCCACCTCCTGGCTTGAGGGCAGGCTGGGAGTCCCAGCTGAACTGGCTACCAGTAAGAGGCAGGAAGTCTGTGTGAGCAGACTTTCTCTTAGGAAACTGCCCTAAACACTGAGGTGAGACAAGTTCAGTCTTAAAAAAAAAAAAAATGTGCCTCCCCAGTGCTAGGGAATATTTATGTCACTTGACTTAAAACCAAAACACCACCCAACCAAAAAAAAAAAAAAAAAAGGCAGTGGGAACCCTCAGCTGTAACACAACATGTGCAATATCCCCAGCCCCACAGTGCCCCAGGGCTGGGGTGGACTCTTAGAAACTGGGGGGCATCACAGGTCTTCTAGCGGAATTGTTTTAATCCTGACATCGACCACTGAAATCTGTAATTAGGCAGAGTGCTTTTTTTGTGCTGTCTCTATATCTTGTTGTAAGGCTGCTCAAAGTGTGTAATTACTCAGACCCAACCATCCCACAGGTGTCCAGTGAAGGACAGCCATGGCAAACCCCTCACAGCCATATATATTCCTGCTCCAGGACAGGCAGGTGGGGAATGCAAGCACCAAGAATGCAGCTTCAGGTGCTCCCAGGGATTTGGGACATTGCTGGCAGCACGCCCTGAGTCCTGGTGGCAGCTCCCATGACACCGTGAGAAGGTGTGATGCACTTTGCCACTGCATTACTGAGGATTTTTCCTGCTGTACTGTCCTGCTTGTGCCTGCTCTGCAAGGTGCCTTACTGTATTCTGAGTACAACTACAGCCTTGAGAGGAGCAAGAAAAATGCCACCTCACAGATATTTTTCCTCTGACTCCTTTCCATTTTCTTGGATCCTCTCTCTGTTTTCAGACTCACATGTGTTGAAGCAATTTGCAGTCATGTCTAGGTATTACATTGCCACTAAGTCCATTAGTTCATAGATTTCTTCTCCCATGGAGTTCCTGCAGCTGCTGCTGTCTTGCCAGTTAATTTCTCATGTATTTCCTTTCAAATCTGAATTGAATTAGTGAGTATACATAATGAGGCACAGTAGGAAGAAAAAAGGCAGATAAAAGCTGACACAGACCAGATGCCTCTTCCAGCCACTGCCTCACCAAGAGAGCGTGTGGGTAAATGTCAGGTGAATGAGAAAAACGAGGATATAGACAAATAACTTGCAAGGATTTGATCATCAGCTACTTATATAAGGGTTTTGAAAATTCCCTGCCCTCACAGCATCAATGTTTCTCTGAAACATTTCTTCCCAAGTATTGTGCAGTTCAAGGGAGACTTTGAGAAGGAGCTCATTTACATTAGAAAAATATTGAATACCGTGGGAACCAACGGTTAAAAGAGTTCAGCAGAAAAGACCATCCTAAGGGAGCACAGCACATGAACAACAACAGAAAAAAATAACCAAAAACCCAGACACACAGTCTCCCTTCACCTCCTCAGCAGGATACCCTGCCTGTCCCTGAGACTGCTTAGTCTCAGTTACATGCACCTTTATTAATCAGTGCCCACCAGCACTGCAGCACACACACAAAGCACTCAGTGCCCAGGAGACATCAACTCTCCCCATCAGCAGTGCCACAAGCTTGTAGCCATATCCTCCATTTTCTGCTCTAGCTTCCTGTGGAAAGTCAAAGCCCTTACATTGAAGGCGGCCAGTAGCAGGGACTCAGGAGCTTCAGGGAGTAATGCAAAGAAAGAGCCTGTGAGTGGGAGGTGGGATCCACAGGTGGGGGAAGAGAATGCCCAGCAGCAGGAATATAGAACACATTACTCTAGAATAGGATGGGGACCCAGAGCTTATCCTGAGAGCACATCTACATCCTCCACAAAAACACTCACCAGGCACAAAGGGCTCTGTTTGCATGGACTGCATGTGCCATGCAGGGCAGAGAGCTTGGTACCCAGCTCCAGGGAAGCACAGCGCTGATCCTAGCCCAGTGTCCTACACCTGCCAATTTGGCTTTCTGATTTAACCTGCACCAACACAGCTGGTCCAACAGCCCTCTCCAGTAAGAAACACCATGACCCTCAGCACCTTTACTGCAAAGGCACTCATTCTTTATAAGCCTTATTGTAAACTATACATGAAGGAAAATATGTGCACAACTCACAAGCATGATAGAAACACAGCTCTTTAAATCCTTCTCACCCTCTTTCTCGCTTCTAAGGCTCAAGGTCCTGCATATATTTAAAATATACACAAATAAACAAATGCATGTATTTTTCTGCCAGGTGTCATTTTCCCTGAGCTGAGAACTCCAGCAAGTGCTCAGGTGGGCACAGCTGCCTTAGAGCTGCCCTTGTGCTGCCTGCAGGGCAACCCGGGGCTGCCAAAGGCAGGCAAGTAATGGCAGCTGTCCCACTGCCCACCTGCTGCCTCCAAACCAAACCCCTGTCCTGCACTGCCTGGCCACCAGCCTTCCTGGACCTCTCAGATACCCTCAACAGCACTTTTAAAAAAAATTATTTTATTAGGGAAGAACTCAGAAAATAAATGTAAAAAGGAGCCTACCACCCACACATTCTCTGCATCCTTCTCTTCCCAGCCTTTTTTTTCAAACTGTGATATGGTTTGTAGGCTTCTGTGAGCATAGGTATTCATCAAAAATGTCACCTTCACCAAGCAGTTTCAGCTTGTTTCAGAGCTTCCTCACAGATATTCCCACAGTGAATGGCTGCACTGGCAGCAGCTAGCTGACTGCAGTGGAAGAGGATTTACACTTTTAAAGACCTCTCCCTTTTTCATTTCTTTGAAACTTTAAAGTGATGTGAAGTTATCTTGGAAGAACTGGGGGTATTGGCTTTTAATGCCAAGAAATAAGTAATGAAATATTTGTTTACAGAATTTTAGCTTGTGTGTTTGTTTTTCAAGTCTCCAAATTTCCAATCTCCCTTCATGACGTCCCAGGGTGAGCAGAGCCTACAGTCAAAGGCTTGTTGAAGAAATGAAAACAAAAAATATTTAACATAAGTGGTTTTATCACTTCTGTTTCCCAGCTATTTTATTAAGTGTTAGGAAAATAAGCAAATTAAACTTCCCACTGGTTTTATCATAAATAGATCAGGCACTTGAAACCCTCCAGTTGTTTGCAATTTGTTTCACAAAAAGCAATCTGCCTTTCAATTCTGATGTTCTGCTGCATAGTAATGGAGGATGAAGGTACAACCCTTTAGTCCTGCTTTGTAGTTCGGTTTTTAGATCCACCCTCTTCCTTCTACGTGAGTCACTTGTGGCAGCTGAGAGAGATTTCTCCCTCTCTGTGCATGAAGGAGGAGCTGCATTATGTCTCCAGCAGCTTTTGGAGGAGAAGCTGCTCTGGCTAGCCCCTCCTCCAGGAGCCGCCTGTGTCCCTGGTCCCTCTATGTATCATTTCATCCCTGTGCTATTCCTGGCTTCATCTGAGCTGAGATTCCTATAAACACTGTGTCCTGCAGGCTTTTCAGGAGGCTTTTCTTTCCAGCTCAATGGCAGAGGAAAGATGATGTTTTCAATCCCCTTTGACTGCAGGCTCTCTCATAGTCCCCCAGGGAGGTAGTAAACAGTAGAGGCTGTTTATTAACAGAGGATCCAAGTGCAAGAAAGCTGCAGAAAGCAAACTGGAGCCAGGCATTCACTGAATGAGCCACAATAATCCTGCCTAAAAAGCTGGTTTTGCAGAAAACAGGAGCCAAAAGCAGGAAAAAGAACCATGTAGGTAAGCACTTAGAAACAGTCAGAGAAATACAGTATTTCCTTATTTTACATGTTAGTTGCTCATTTTTGTGTTATCAGCCTGGAATATAGCACTCCCATTAAGGTGATGTGATATCAAGCTGCTTTTATGGCACAGTTTTTTGGGTACTCTGATTTGGTGAGACTCTTGAGTTACTGCTTGTGTACCCTGCTCATATGAGAATTTCCTGGATAGCCAAGGTAATTGCTTTTCTTTTTAAAAAATGGCAAAACCCTCCCTTTCCCCACTCCCTCAGGGCAGAACCTTGACCACTCAATGAGGCAGCAAGGTTAGCATGCCCCAGGAGGGTCCCTGCAGGCTCCCACTCCGCACCACTCCGGCTTTGCCTGTGAATGTGCCCAAGCCCAGAGGTGGGTGGCAGGAGACACTGAGCATTGAAGGAGTCAGAAATAAAGTTAGGCAGAGGAAGTTCAAAAATAGACAAGCTTTTCCTGTAAGTCTGAGTTATTTATTTAATTTGTTGTTGTTGTTGGTTTGCGTTTAGGAACTTTTTGTTTTCCCCCTCAGTGATAGGGGAACAAGGAAAGGGAAAAGCTTTGGGAAACAGGTAAGGGGACAAAAAGTCTTTCAGAGCAAATGCAGGGGGAAAAGAGAAGGATTTAAGAGGATCAATATCAAGGATAAAACCTTCTCCTAGATACCCATCAGATTTTAATTCTGAAGAAAGAACAGAAAACAAGACAGCTGGAAAACTTCCTTCCTCTTCTACCCAGGCTTTCAGCACTGCCATTTGCAGCTGGGTCCCTGTAGCCCTTCCTGGTGCACACCCCAGAGCTGTGGTTGCTGTGATACCCCAGGTACCCTGCAGCCAGGCAGGGACACCCAAGGGGTAGGACCTGGGCTCCGTGCCCCCAGAAAACCACACAGCCCTGTTGCCTTGGAGCCCATTCAGTGCTGTGCTCTGCCTTCCCTGACCTCACCAGCTGCTGCCCTCCTACCCCATGGGTCCAGCCACGACCCCTCAGCTCCATGGGGCAGCGAAGAGCTGGACACAGACAGGATTTCAGCAGCAGAGGCTGAGGGGAGAGGAAGCAAATCCCAAGGCAAGCAAACCAAACTCATGTATTGCTGACAAAGGGTGCATCTACCCTGCCAATGTCTCCTGTAGCGTGGTGTCACCTCCTGGCTTTACTTTAGCAATCAGGAGCTTCACTCAGCTATAACCGCCCAGGAGAAACACAGAATAATTACTGTGTGCTGTATATGTAACTGTCACCAAGATCAAATCAGCATCTATTTCACCTGGAAAGTGGAAAACCCCCTTACCAACTGCTGGCTGCATACACCTCTGCATTACTCACGTGGAATTCCCAGAACGATTTTCAGGGAAGTCTGATGACATGCACAGCAATAACAGGTTATTTCATCAGTGGATTTCACCTGAGGATCTCAGAGTATTTTACATCACCTCTTGTCAGCTTGACAGACTCCTTTAATGCTCCCCCCATGCCAAAGGTGGGGATAGAGATGCCAGAGAGTCACAGAGTGGCTGTTTCAGGGAAGCAAGTGAGATGCTGGGTACCAGGCTCTAACTTCCATACACAGCTTGAGCCCTGGCAGGAACATTCTGGGATAGCCTGCCTGGCATGGATGCCCCCACTTGGGGCCAGACACAGCTCCTGTCCTGGGGCAATAGCTGGCATCATGCTCAGTGTGTGCTTAGCAACTTAATTAGCAAAGGAAAGAAACTTCCCCAAGCCTGTCCCCAGCAGCATCTCTAGGGAATTCTACTCTTTTCACCACAGAAAGGGGCATAACCCAGAGGGAACATTGCCCAGCCCCTGCCAGCAATGTGTGAGGGCTGAGACCTCTCAGCTCCTGCTACCTTCACTAGCAGCACTGCTCAGTGAGCTTCTCATCTCAGACCCTGCCCTTCATCCTTGTAAGATCCTGTTTGGTGTGTTCTCAGTTTCCCCCGGCCTCTGTAGTATCTGCTGCCTGTCAGTGACACTGTGGAAGAGGCTCACATTCTGAAGTCTCACCTCTATTTTCACAGCCATAAAAGGGAAAGCAAAATGTTTAAATTTGAATACTTTGAAGTTTTGCAGAATAAATAAACTTTTTCATGAAGACTGCAATGGGAAAAAATTCATAGTGTCTCCATAAGACGTAATAAATCTGGCATCTATTGCATTATCTGTGCATCCATGGCAAATAATACATTAAAGGCCTGAAAAAAAAAGTGCTTGGGGATACCATGTAACTGAAAAACAGGGAATCAGTTTGCTATCTTGAAAGGCAACTGGAGCATCCAAGGCACATGTAAAGATGGGATCAAAACTTACTGAGAGAGCTGCAGGACTCACAGAAGCATGACATTAATGGAATTCACTTTAAAGGCTCCTAAACTGGAAACATTTCTTATATAATGAGAGCTGTTTGCATACAGGATGCCCTTGAAGGCCTGGAGTGACTGTAAATGTGTACTTATGGAGTGTTATGGGCCTTCTATGCTGTAGAGAAAAAGGGTGTGAAAAATGGAAATACGTTTGGCATGGAGGCAGCTTTGGGCCATTTGTTTGTACTCTGTCTGAATTCCTTGCTGGCCTCGTTTCTAAATCATCATCACCACAGATCCCCAACAGCTGAGTGATCTCCAATGGAAAAATGTCAAGGCAGGCAATGTGTAAGGAAAACGCCCTCATACATTAGGCAGATCTCTCAGGCATAACTTCTTCTAAACAAGTTATGGATGAAACTACAGCTCAAATGGATGGATTTAGATGCAGTTCCAGCTACTTTTTAAACCTTTCTTGGATAGCTGGTTAAATGAGATTTAGATAAGGCTAAGACTTAAACGTATTACTGTCAAGGGAAAACATCCACACACACATTATAAATTACTGACTTGGGGAGACATTGCTCACTTTTGTTTGGATAGTGTCTCAGCACATATCAAAATCCTGGCAAAAATTTTTCAGCTGGCCTGTGCTGTATAGAGGGTTACACACAGCTACTGGGATCAAGCACCCTTGAACACCCAGCGATGGTGGTATCTGCTGTAAGTCATTTAGGTAGGGAACTCCTCACCTCCTTTTAGCTGCTTGGGATTGAGTGTCACACAGTTAGTTGCTGCTCTTCACCTTCCAGCTCCAAAGGATGCAGAAAGGAGCTGGAGGAGGAAGAAGCAGCCTGTGCCACATGAGGGATCTGAGGCAGAGAGACCTAATTGTATCACTGAATATCTTACCCCTGGAGCCTACTGATCAGTTCAGCCAGCGATTATTCCTTTTCCTCTAATCCCTGTTTAAAATATCCTGGGCCAAATACTAATGCAGATGGGACCTCTTCCTGCCAGGACTCAGCACACCTGCAGCATGGAGAGGAAAGCTCTCAGTGACACTGGGAGCACCTCAGCTGGCCTCACCCGCCTTCTGCCACACATCCTCATTCCTGCTGTTTCAGAGCTTGTTGCCCTCCGTGGTGAGATGATGCACAGGAACCTCTGGTGCCCTGTGCTCCAGCCTTGGGGTCCAAGGAGATCAAGGGGAAGACTAGTTTTGGGAAACTCACCACTTCAGTCATCTACTGACCCACCAAATTTTTTTTCTGAAAAAAAAAATCAATAAATATTTTGCAAGACCTGGGACACAGAAACAATAAGGCCTGGAATCTTCAAGTTTTGAGCAGACACTTTTTTCATATTTAGGTGTAACTTCCCCCAAAGAGTCTGACTTACCTGTTGCCTCCTTATGAATGAGGATGCTTGAAGCCTACCTAAGGGAAATCGGAACGATGAAGCTGAGGGGAAAAAAAGACATTTAAGTAAACAAAGGGGTTTTTATTTTTAATGGAAGCCCTAAGTGTCCTACTGGCAACCCTGGTGCTGGTGGGTGGCAGGGGGAGCCTGGCTGGTGGTGTGGGTGCTGCAGTCACCCCATGCCACCCCGCTGTCCGGGGTCAGTGGGGTCAGAGGGTGGCTGTGGGCCTGCAGGGCTGAGTGTCCCTGATGTGGGCTCTCGGCGTGTGAAAAGGAGGCTTGTGCCCGTGGCAGCTGCTCCCTGCATTGCCATGGCAACACATCTGTTTCCTCCATTTCCCCATTCCTGCCAAGGGAGAGCCCCAGCCCTTCTGGCATCAACACAAGCCCAGGAAAAACCCAAGTCCCAACAAAACACCTTTTCACTGGTCCCTCTCTCCCCAGGCCACAGCCCTCTCTTCAATGACTGTAAAAGCCTTTACTCTGTCATGGGAACATTCTCTTACAAAGTTCCCTTGCTGCTGCAGCCTTGTTTTTGAAAAAGCACCGTAACCTCTGAGCCCTTGGAGCATAAGGGCCAGCAGAACCCCAGCACCCCTCCCCACCCTGGGTATCATCACACCCCACAAGATGCAGCAGCCCCCCGCTTCACCACCTCACTATTTTTCAGGCATGCAAGGTTTTATTTTCCCCCCTCAGACACCTGATAAGCACTACATTTTTCTCTTCCGGTCCTCTTCATGTTTCCCACCAAAAAATCTTTTGCTTTGCAAGATTTATGGCAAAGCTCCACTTGCAGCAGGTACAAGTTCAAGCTCCTGTTGATGCATAAGTTGGACTCGCCAAGTTCCAGCTTCACTTCCAGGAAGAAAACAACTACAAGTATTCAGGTGCTATAGAAAGACTCACAGAGCTCTGGAGGAGCTGTGAACAGCACAGGTACTGTGGCAGAGCTGGATCATTGATGCTCAAGGTGTCTGGATGCTGGTGCCGGCAGGGATGAGCCCCTTGTGCAGCTGGTTTCTGATAATGGATGCTATCAGCAGTTTGGAAGCAGTACCTCTCCACTTTCACAACCTCTGCAGAAATACTTGCTGGCAAAGGCAAAGCATGTGCTCGGCAGTTCCTCCGGCAGTTTATCAGGGTGTCCATGCCAAGCTTCTGGGAGGGGCTGCTTGGGCAGGAGCAACCAGCCCTACCTGCATTGCCAATCCAGCCCTGAACTGGCAGGACCACTTGGTTGATCCTCCACTGTGCAAGTGCCAGGCCTTGCAAAGCCATTTCCATCAGCTCAGAAAGTTACTTTTCTTGTCTATTCTACTGATTCATGCCCCTGATAAGCTCTCCAGTTTGGGAAAAAAAAAAAAGTTCAGGCCCATGGCTTTGTAGAAACTTTCAGCTCATTGAAGCCCCAGTGGTAAAACGTCCCAAAGGTTAGGCTGTGCTTCTGAGGAGCACTGTAGCCACCATCTAGGAGCAAATCTCTGATAGGATTCTTTTACCATGTCCTACCCCATGCAGAGTACACGTGTGGGCTCTTATGTGCTGCAGGTGATGGTGAGAAGGGCCAGTATTTCCAAAATGACACAGGTGGAACACTGAGACCTTGCAGTGAGGATGTAGCAATAGATTTCTTATATTTAAAGAAAGCAGTAAATTCTGTCCCTTTGAGGCTGTCAGCTCTCCTCAGTGCATTCAGCACAGAGATGCTGCAGTCAAGTGGGTAAATAAGCTGCCTTATGGGTAGCATCACCTTCAAAACACAGGTGAGAAGTGCTCTGCTACTTCCAGCTGTCTTGCATTCAGCCACAGTAAGGATGCCCCTCTCTCTCTCCACCCCTGCATTGCAGAGGATCACTTGCCTTGGGAGAGGGACAAATGAGTAAATGAGATCACAAGTCTCCCAAGCACTAACCCTGCCTGAATTTGCTCCTCCACTTCAGTTTCCCAAAGTTACTCTTTGCTGAGGGAATTACTTCGCGCTGTGGTTTTGTTTGCAACTTGTTCTGAACTCATCTACCTCCTAGATGTAGCCAGCAACTTGATCCTAAGGGTAACCTTCTGACTGTACTGAAGTTTTGTGCTACTTAAACTACTTTCTTCTCTTTGCTCACAGCAAGGAAACAGGATGCCAGAGCTTTGCCAAAATATTTTACTAAATAAATAGAACTGCAGGCAGTCTCCACAAGCCAGTCCAACAGTGCCACATGACCCCAGCTGGCAAGAGACAAGGGTTACATTTAAATTCAATTTTAATTCAGAAAAGCATCAACACTTATTTACCACAGTTCATAAAATTCATGTGACAAAATTCTTCTGACAGTTTAGTAGCCCTCTTACTCCAGCAATGTAAAAGCACAACAAATCAAGTCAGCCTATGCTCAGGCACATTGTACCAGGCCAGCAGCAACACATGCACTAAGAGACTCCTTGCTGAAATCTCTGCGTGCTCTGGGGCTCTTGGTGCATCTGGAAGTCCTGAATTCCCTTGCAACCTCTGTCAGGCTCCTGGGGGACCTTACAGTTGTCTGAAGTAGCTCAGGTCTGCCTTTTGTGTAATTGCAGCACTGTAAAGGGACATGGTCACTCATGTCCCATTTGGCCCATTGAGAGAGGTTTAGAAGGAAGCACCGTCTTGCCATTACCATTCTTGATGTCCACGCCACTGCCACCTTGTCACAAGGACTCTGCTGGATGCGGTCCCCATACCCACTGCTTTAGGTGCATCTTCAAGAGCTTGGCAGCAAGGGAGAGGATGGACTGATAAAATCATTCTTGACAGTAGAATGGTTCAAGCTTGCCCCCAATACAGGTGTTTTCCTTCCACCCCTGGGATCACACACCTTGCCAGTGATGTCCACGGTGGTACCTGGCAACCTGGCCCTCACCAAAAGCCATCAAACCCCACTGCTCACGATTAATTCACTCCTTGATGGTATTCTATTTTTGAAAACAACTTCCCTGCCAGCACAAGCTCCTTCAAATGTGTACCTGGAGCCAGAGGAGTGGAGTGACGTCCTCATGCTGGTCTGGGCTTCCTTATGTGGAAGCTCTGGGGCCATTACCATCCACTGTATGTCTGCCAACCCCATGCTCCCCCATGACACACCAGAGTTCTCAATCCCAGTGGGAACAGGGCAGGTCCAGCCCAGATCTGTCTCTCAGGTCTTCTGCACCCAGTGTAACAGACAGGAGCACAATGGTGGGCAGCCCCTGTGATGGGAAATCAGGAGCTGAGCCTGGTGTGCCAGGCATCCGTGGCTGGAGGTGGATCTGCAGAGAGCTGCTGTGCTGAGCTGCCCTGGTGGTGGGATACTGCCTGCCCACCCCTGCCCTGCCACTGCCCCAGCAGGGGAGACACTGAGGGGCTCATCCTCACCCTCTGGTCAGACCCCCTCCTGTAGAACTCCTGCAGTGTTCCCAGCCTTTGCCTGAGTGCCATTGCTCCCAGGCTCCTCATGGGGAGCAGCTGCTCCTCATGGGGATGCAGGCAGCACGCAGGGAGACCTGCACCCTTGGTAGGAGGGGTATTTCTGAGGCAGGCAGAGGAAAAACAAGAAAATCAGAAACTGTTTTCATCTGAATCTTCAGGTCTTCATGACAACCCAAAGGAGAAAAAAAGGACAGACATGCAATTTTTTTTACCAAAGCATACAGTGCATTTCTCAAATGTAATATATGAAGATGTACAACCAAACAGCCATGGTTACAGGGAATTTCCAGTAGCTATTTGGCATGAAGTGAAGGACACACTGGCCCTAGCACTGCTGCTTGCTGGCAAGGAGAGGACATAGCTGCTGGTGAGGCTGTCCCCTGGCAGTCCACTGGGCACAGTACCTGCTCCAGTTAAATCCCACTCCCAAGCACACATACTCAGGAAAGTGCAAGAGGTTTTCTGGGCTCACCTACCTCAGGCTGTGAATATCTCCTACTACCAGCACACTCAATAACCAGAGTGACATCTATCACCAGCAGCTGACACTGCCACAGGGATACCCTTGGCAGTTACACCTGTGCCATGGTTCCTATCCCACTGGATGTGGCCCTGAGATGGTA
The DNA here is from genome assembly GCA_013390105.1 of Tichodroma muraria. Classification (NCBI taxonomy): domain Eukaryota; kingdom Metazoa; phylum Chordata; class Aves; order Passeriformes; family Sittidae; genus Tichodroma; species Tichodroma muraria. The sequence goes on along the minus strand of WAAG01083997.1, from coordinate 74,770 downwards.
TCTCTGGTGGGCAGGTGGGAAGGAGCAATGCTGCGGGGAGTGGACCAGCTTTCCCAGCCCTCCACATTTTCAAAAGGAACAGTGGGAGATTAAAAGCAGGCACTGTCAGAAGTCTCCTTCGACTCTTCTGTGAGCCCCACCATGCTCCAGGGGCAGCATGTCCCCATGCCAGCTCTCTGCCAGGACTTATCCAAAGGCAAAGCCTACTCAGGCTGCTGTGTTTGCCACTCTCCTCCCTCCACTGGGACCACAAGCACCAGAGGGAAGTAATTCCTGCTCCATCTTGGCAGGACAGTGCTGTTTTAGTATGAAATACCAAAACTGAAACACATTATTCCTTACAACTTAAAGAAACAGAAATGAGGAAAGCATCCTATACCAAACGCAGGCAGCCCAACTGCCTTTGGAGCAATCTCCAGATCTCTTCAGATTTACAGGGGAGTATGTCAGATGCAAGGACTAACAGCACCATTTCCCTGGCAGTGCAGGCACATGATGGGGGAGGAAGGAGCCCTCACACTCCTGGTAAAGGCTGGCAGAGCTCCCAGAATATCCCCCAAGCCCTGGCAGAGCACAGAAGCAGAGTGGGGGAGTTGCTCCAGCAGGAACAGCTTTTTTCCTGGCCATTTTGCTGGCTGTTGGAGTCAGGCAATGGAAGGAGGTGCAGAGGAAGAAAGACCATGCAGCTGTAAATCCTGTCAAGTATAATGATGTTTCTTTAAGCATATTTTCTTGATTTCCCTCCCAAGGGACCAAATCCAAAAGATGGTTATGTCTGATCTTTAGGTAACCCAGAAACAAAGTGTTTCCCAAACAAATAACCACATTGCAGTCTGACAATGGTCATTATTACAAAAGAGCATTTTATTTCCATTTTTTTCTGGGTGTACTATATTGCAATGTAACACTATGCAGGTCTATTATCATATTAAGATTCTTGCTACAGAATTAAGTTTGTCCATTTGGTCAAATTTCAAAGTTTTTTTCTTGGCATTCCTGCAGGACTCGTCACCACTTAAGCACATGAATTATTGACGTGCCAGAAAAGTGATATAAGACTTGGAGCAGGCGCTTTCCAATCAGAATTTGCAAAAGTTGTTGGGCGGCTGGATGCACGAGGTCAGCACAAATATCCATTCTGATTTTGACAAAGGGGGAGACGCACATCTCCAGATTTTGATCACAAAGTAGATTTGCTTGTCAGGCTCAATGTGCTGTGAAGGTTGTCTTCTTACTTTTGATGCAATCTTTGTCATCTCTAATTCTGTTACCAGGGAAGATTTTTATTGTTTCTGAGCAATAATGAAAAAATGCCTTGCTTAAATTCTGGAACTGTCATACTTGTTAGGCACCTGATTAATATAAGTAGGTATATAAACTCTTTGTATATATACAAACCATGCTAAAGTATTGTCCACAAAATGTCCATCCACTCTAAGTCAAATACTATTGGTCACAGAAAAGTCTAGTATGAATCACATGTGAATATACATAGGAGCAGTACATGATTCACTGAGTAAATATGGCACTTTTACATATTTTCCTGGATGTTATAGAGAATTAGGAAACAATCTTCCCTCAGCTGACTCTTTTCTAAATTACTGTAATATGGGTTTGGAAAATACACCCCAGAATAGACAGCAAGAAGTTTAGAAAAGTCAACAGTGCGGCTACCTGAGTTTGTTTCATTAAGAAATTAACAGTAATGTGGTATTTTATCATCCACTGTGAGCCTGAGGGTTGTCTTCTCATAAAAGCCAAGCTGCCCCACCCTGCTATACATAAACTAGCACAGTTCTTCAAGCACATGGCTCAGAAAGATGAACTGACCTAGCATCTCCAAAGGGACTTGCCCCACCTTCTCCTTGACCCCAGCTGCAGAGTCCTGTCCCCTTGTTGCTCCCATCCTTGCGTCCACTCAATCCTTTAGAGAGCTGATCCAGCAAAAAATTAGCCCCTTTTTTAGACTGGCATAGTTTTCTGCTGGCTTAAAAAGTTGGTTGTCCTGTGGAGGGATCAGACCAGCACCAGACCCATGAAGGTACATGAGAGCTCACCAAACCCTTGGAGAAGATACAGTTATTAGTGTGAAAGTGCTTAGACCGGTATAGTTTATTCCTAGCAAAGTGAATAAAGATATGCCAGCACAAGGCACTTTATACTCATGTAATTGTGTCCACATGAGGGGTTGCACTGGTATAAATATAATCAGTAACAAACAAAACCCCACATCCCCAAAAGTGATGTATTTACAAAAATGGCATAGAACACATCTCCAACCTTCAGTTATGAAGTGTGCATAACTTCCATTGAGAAACCAGACCACGAACTACACATGAAACAACATTAGACACAAAATAAATTAGGTATTCAAAATGCTACATCTAGGAATATAAGGACTTTTAAAAAAACTTTAAATGTAATCCCATATTTAAAAATCTAAGTACGAGAACAATACAGGTCCACCAATTACCTGGACATTTCAAACAGTTTACATTCAGCAGGGACAACAGCACTTTGGTTTACATAATTAGGTTAATATGAGCAATGAAATGTTTTTCTTCCTCACATAACATCCAAGTGAAATACATTTAGAATATATATACTGCCAAGCTGTTCCAGTAAGTGCATTCCACACACAAGTAAGTGTAGCTCTTCCAATAGCTACATCAATTATAGGTCTTCAATAAAACTAAATCAAACCCCTTTAAAAAAGCCTGATTTGATTCCTTCATTACTGACCCACTTTTGATTAATCACATGGATCTTCTCCAGAACATAGCCAAGCACAAAAAATAAGTCTGACCTGGTACTGTGGCAAGCTCACACACCAAATTGCATAACACACTCTGGATTAATGAGGAAGTTCTCATTGCAGTTTGCCTCTCCACCTTTATAAGTCATACTCTTAAACCAACTGTATGCTTTTGTACCAAGCTCAAGAACTCAGATTAACTGTAGCTCAAGACACACAATGGCAGTAAGAAAACATATAAGAGCAACCAATCTGATAACTGTCAAATATTTTACATAAATTTAAACAATCAGCAATTCAACCTCTGCAACTTATGAACAGCACTGTCTCCTAGAGAAATAGGATGTATTTCTAGATATTCTTGTGAAACATTTATCGAGTGCCTGCATCTGACTCAAATATGTGTTGTTGGATATGATGAAGAGATCTCCTACCAGCAAAATATTTTACTACTTTTGATTAGCTTAAATGAGCTTGTGAGCACCACATCCCTTTTAAACCTGACTAAAAGAAATGAAATGGCTGGACTAAGTAAACAACTGAACATGGCTTCAGAGGATAAAGTTCCCAACCTGATGCACAATCATCAGAGATTACATTATTTTAAATAGCAAACTTCCAACTGTAGGATTTCCAACTTAATTGATCTCTGGGAGATGAAAACATAGCCTTCATCACTGTCCTTGGGTATGCAGGGTAGGCTGAGACTTGTGAGAAATTAATGTATTCATTTAATCTCATTTTTGCAAATCTGCAAATGTTCCTGTGCTGAGCTTGGTTTTATGTTACCCAAGCTAAATCAAGAAGCATATTGGAGGCTATTTCCTTGTCCAAAGCTTTACAAACTAATGATTTGCGCTTTTTCTGGATCCCATTCCTAGAAGGTGCCAAGCAATTTGGTGGAGAAGTGGGCTGAGGGGGCAGAGGGCACTTTCTCTCTTGCAGCACTGGTGTTTAAGGGAGGATGCGGTTTTTCAAGACACCATTTCATCTTGCTGAGTTGACATTTCCAATACGGTGAGTTCACTGCACCCCTTCCACTCAAGTCAGTAGGAAATGGGCAGCCACATCCCTTTGCACTGTTAGGAAAACCTTCAACATGAGTCACTTTGGTCTGGATTCCACTGTGAACTGTGACCTTACTCTTCCTGCGCCAGAGAGGAAATGGCAGCGAGTGCCTCCTGCTCAGTGCAGTGTGTGAATGGGCAGCCAGACTGAATTGCCAACAGGCCCTGAAGGAGTTCTGCATGCTCCCTCTCGCCTCTTATAACACGTAAATAACCTTTCCTACTTGCTTTGACCATCTGAGAAAACCCTGTTGTAAGTAAAAAGGGATTGTCAGCCTAGATTTGATCTGGTTAGATGTTGAATGCCTTCTACTGCNTTCCCTGGTGGGATTAGAAAAAGGAAAGAAAAACCAGCAGACAAAATCATTTACCAGTAAAAATTAAGTTACAGATGCCCTTGTTCTCAGAGCAAAACAAACTTAAAAATATCTTAAAACCATGAAAAAATATGAGAAAATTTTATTTAAAAATATATGTACTCCTTACTCCAAATTTGTTTGTACAGAAAGGATTTGAAAA
>WAAG01083997.1:49357-68637 GCA_013390105.1 Tichodroma muraria | reverse complement strand
TCTCGCCTCTTATAACACGTAAATAACCTTTCCTACTTGCTTTGACCATCTGAGAAAACCCTGTTGTAAGTAAAAAGGGATTGTCAGCCTAGATTTGATCTGGTTAGATGTTGAATGCCTTCTACTGCCACTGAAGAAAAGAGGAAACAAAGGCATTCAACATCTGCAGCACCACCTGTTCAAGACCATGTTCTAAGGGATTAACAACTANCTAGAGCATTTTTGGTAGAAGTGTCATTTCTGTAAAACTGAGCAAGAAGTTATTCAGCTTTCATTTGCTCCCTGACATCAGAAGGCAAAGTTTCAAACAAGTTGTCCTCTACAGTGAAACCAGTCCTCTTCAGAGCTCTACACTCACCTAGCTCAGGTGGGAGGATTTCAAAGTGATTGCCTTTAATATCCAAGTAGGAGAGCAATGTCAAATTACCAATTTTAGGTGAAAGGACTGACAAGTTATTTTTCCCAATTTTCAGAGTCTTAAGTTTTTTGCAAAAGTATAGTTCATCTGGCACACTCTCCACTTTGTTACAAGTAATGGAAAAGTATTGTAAACTCTGCAGAACTCCTATTTCAGGTGGGATAAAGCGAATGTCATTGTAAGACAAATCCAAATATCTGATTTTGTTGCATAGGAATAGGTGGGACGGAAGAACCTCTATTTTGTTGTGGCTGAAGGAAAGCCTCTCTAGACTAGTGAGTTTCTTTATATGCTCTGGGATGTAGGTTATACTGTTGTACCACAGCTTTAGAATTGTCAGTTTCCGCAGATGTTGAAAGCTTACTATTTCTTCAATGGATTTGAGGTTGTTTTCCTTTAGATCCAATTCCTGAAGACTGAGAAGGCTGAAGACTGCATGAGGTATGCGCTCTAAATCACAATGAACCAATTCCAGCTGTGTCAGGTTGACCATCTTCTTCAGGTTGTTGAGCATCACTAACTTAGTGCCATCATTATGGATACACAATTTTTGCAGGTGACTTGAAACATCAACTGCAGATTGTGGGATTTTGGACAAATTACTTTTTATGTGAAGAACTTTCAGGCTTTTAAGCTCCCGGAAAGACTCCAGTGTAATGTTTTTAGAAATATCGTGGCTTAGGGAGCCAATTAAATAGAGCTCTTCCAAATTCCTGAGGCCATACATCCAATGTGGAAGCTCTCTGATGTCATCAAACTTGACGCTCAAGATCTTGAGATTCTCCTTCAGAAAAGCCAAGGCGGCACTGTGGATCTTCACAGAGCACTGGTGCAATGAGAGCTCCTGGAGATTGTCCAGCTGCGCAATGGTTGCTGGTATCATTACATTATTAATTATTTCAAGTTTCAAAGACTGCAGCTCAGTAATTTCAAACACTGTGTCTGGTAGTCCGGAAAGCATGAAAAGCTGTAGCTCCAAATGGCTGTGGGAGTTTGTCTGCAGCCTCTGTCGCAGTTTATCTGCAGTCCACTCATTGTTTAGGTTCAGCTGTTTCAGCTTATTTTCACTAACTTCAGACAGGAAGACAGCAAAGCGCTTGGAGTAGAGAGGATCATACTGATCGATCATATGAAGCATAAAAGCAAAGTCATTCTTGACATCTGGGATATCATCGATTCCCGTCTCTTGCCGAACATACTCAAAAGAATATTCTTTCAGTGAACGGTAGAACAACCAGTACAGTGTATAAAGGCATGTCAGGCCATAGATGCTTACAAAGCACAGGTAGCAGTAAGAAAGTTTAGAGAAGAGATGTGCCATCGTGTGATTACAGCAAAAATTCTTATATCCTGTCATGTCTTCAATATCAACGTTACAGACTACTGTAAAATTAACTTCTGAGACAAGTGCTGTGTTGTAAGCAATGATAATAAGGAATTTAATTACCTTAAGTACAGTTTGGCGAACGTACATGACATAGAGTATATCACCCTCCTCAACATGCAGTCTAAATTTCTTCACCTTTTCAAACAGTGCTTTGGCCTGTTCACCTTCTTTTTTATCTAATGCCCCAGGCGTTCCCTTATCCACAACTAACTTCTCAGGGATTGATTTTAAAGACTGTGTCTTGACCAAAGTGCCTTCAGTGCTTGGCTGAGTAGTATTAGACTTGGTAATGTTGTTCTTCCTGTTATCCTTCTCTTCAGAGTCTTCCCCTGACACTTCAGATAAAGCTCTTGTTGTCCAGGGAGAATCAAAACATTTCCCAAGTATTGAAATGAAGTGTTCAATTTTGGAGCTTGATCCAGGGAATTTGAACCAAAAGTTACTACACAGCATGAAGACCAGTGTGTGTATAAGGACAAGGTAAGGGAAGTACTTGGCATACCAGTGCAGAGCCCGTTCATAGCACACCTGATTTATAAAGCTGTATTGCTGAAGGTCCAAATCAGTCTTGAGTCCTTTCATTTCAACTGTAGCTGGAGGGGTGGAAGGCTTCAGTGGTGGAAGGGGGGTGGTATCTGGTATTGTGTTAAACACATTTGAACTATTAGATTGGTTCTGGCAAGGCTGGACGCGCTTTGGAAGGCATATTATCTTGTCTTGCATGACCTGGAACACACAAAAAGATATCTTTTGAACTGATGCACAAACAATGGTGTACCAACGGGTAGCTGTCCTTGGAGTACCTCCAGCTGCCAGGCATTCCTCCGCACAGCCTGCTACTTGGCCCCACAGGCTGTGCTATTATTATTCTCAACAAGACACTTATTCTATATGCCAAGAACTAGGCCACCCCTTTCTATCTATGGTTAGCTTTCCATAATTTGAATAAGAGGGCATTGAGACGATCCAGAAAAAGGAGGAATGCGGAGAATGCTTCCAGAAAAGACCAGGGATCTCCTGCTCTGCTTTCCTCAGAGACAGCATGTTACTGCCAGGTGTATTCACCCTGGCTACACGATGTTCAGAGATAGCTTAGGCTTGACAGCAGCACAACTGCATTCATGTGGTCCTACTCTCACACTGTGATGTCTTATCACACCAAAAATGGCTGACAAAGGGCTAATGTGAGCATATCTCTGCTGGGATTTTTAATTATTAATCTTCAGTCTTCATAAAGATAAGGACAGTTCTTCAATGCCATTTGTGTGCGCATGGACGTAAATTTTATTTAGTTTTTCATACATATACACAGAGTCCTAAGAGAATCATAGAATGATCTGTGTTGGAAGGGACCTTAAAGATCACCTGCTTCCAACACCCTGCCATGGGCAGGGACACCTTCCACTAGACAAGGCTGCTCAGAGCCCCATCCAACCTGACCTCAGACACTTCCAGGGCTGGGGCAGCCACAATTTCTCTGGGAACTTCAACCTGTTTCACTGCCTCAAAAACCTGACAGTGAAGAATTTCTTCCTAATATCTAATCTAAATCTACTCTCTTTCAGCTAAAAGCCCCTACCCCTTGTCCTATCACTACATGCCCTTGTCCAAAGTCCCTCTCTATGGGGGGCTTCTGCAGGATAGACTACACACCTGGGGGAAATAATCTAACTCTGTTCTTGAGTTTATATATATAAAAAAAGAAGTTTTCTTAATCCAGGATAGTCATCCATGTTGACAAACTGAGGTCAGAGTGCCTTTAGGGACCAACCACCTTTGGTTTTATTTGGGACAACATTTCTGAGTTCAATGCAAGGCTCCCAACAGGTCTGAATTTAAAATGCTAATCCATGTGATAAACCAAGGAGCTCTCTTACTTGCCCCGAATAACTAACTGGGATTAGTCCAAACCAAGAACGTATGTGTAGTGTAGATGTACTCTCTGACATCATGGCTGCTGAAAGCACTAAATATAAAGTATGCAACAAGAGCTACCAAAATCAGATGATTCTTGATGATCCACCCTGGTGCAGGGAGATGCCAAGATAACACCACATGTGTTTTGAACAGTATCAGTGCCAAAACTGCTGACACATCAAAAACTTCTGCAGTTAATCTATGCCTGTAAAGTGTCTGCTACTGTGATACATACTCTTAGTTATGTCCTGGATTTATGTATCTTACAACAAGTTGGAATAAAACCAATCTGTCTATTATTTCAGTCTTTCCACACATAATTTTCCAGTGTACTTTCTCCAATCAAGCTGGTAAACTTAAAACAGATAACAGATATAACAGATGACTTACTTTGTGTGGTTAAGCAAACATCTACTAATGCAAAATTCCACTCTATATAAACAGATTTTTAAACATGAATGTTGTATCAAGTGAAAATACTTGTGAATGAAGAATACAGGCAAAACTACACTTGATTTCATGCGAAATTTGAGACATAGTATATCTAAATCCTAGGCCATGTAAGTGAGCAAATTCCTCTAAAATAAAAGCTCTGTCAATGTGGCCCTTCAGCTCTATCTCAAAGTCATGCCAAGAAATGTGAGATCTATGTTTGAACCCATACCGTAACTTTATATTTTTGTGGAGTCATCCCAAACAGTATTTTTCATTTCTTTTCTGCTTTTGGCTCTTCAGCAAAATGTAACTAACAGTGACTGACAGTAATATCAATTGTTTATGTGTAAGCATCCTCAGAGACATTTTGGAATGGAAGAGACATAATATTAGCTGTGGGTGTTGTTAATAAAATCAGCACATTAATTTCAAATCTCTTTAAAGCATAATGACAGAAATAATACTAACATTTGCCAAATAAAAACAGGAATTACAAAATACCACTTTTTAAACTTTCAGACAGCAAAATGGTAATAAGTAAGAAGTGAAGTTGATAATCTGTTTTGTTATGCCATACTGGGGTGAAAACAGTGATCCAGACACCAGTCAAACCAGCAGCTCTTATCTTAGCTGGCACAGTCCCACTGACTCTAGTGCAAGTCTGCTGATTCACAGCTGCTAAAAGTCTGGCCTGTTTATTTGATGTTGCTACTTAAACAGCTTTAATCCTGGGACCAGCGCATTTTTGCTTTGTTCATGGTGAGCCCAAGAGATAACACAAGATGGGACACCATCCTTCCAAGGCCCTTCCTCATTTGTGGTGCTGTTTCAGCAGCCCCCAGAGCCACGCCTCCGTCCCCTCTGATTTACCTGTAGCGTGCAGCCGAACACTCCGATCATCAGCATGGCCACTGAGAGATAGTCCGTGAACACATCCCACCAGGGCTTCAGCACCCGGAACGCCGGCTGCTGCTCCGAGAACTGCCGGAACTCGGTCACAGGAATCATCGTCCTGCAAAAGAGCGAGGCCAGCTCAGTCTCCTGCAGCTCGGACCCCTCACGCTGTGCGAGCAACTGAGAAAACCTCCTCTGTACATGGAACTCCCAGGATGTGGCATGGAAGTTCCCAGCTACTGACACCCCACCTCAGAACAGGGATGTTTGTGCTGTCACTATACAGCTCCTGGAAGAGAGGAAGGGAGAGCCTGCAATCCCATCCATGCAGGCAGGCAAATCCCTCTCTCTGTTGACTCCAGCAATCTCTGATGGGTCAGAGAGGCCTTCTGCATCCTTGAAAACCAGCCCATTCTGTAGATAGAGATGGTCAGTGTCATACACATTAGCCTGGATCTCAAAGGTCTGGTTGAAACGCTTGTCCTGCATTCAAACTTTATGCACCTTTTTAGCTATCATGCTTCATTCACTTCAGTTTTATTCATACGGGGTTTCAGGAATGCTTTGGAATATTTTTGTGCATACTCACTGCCATTTTAAATCTACTATGTTTTGAATGCAATTTCCTAAAGTGCTTTAGGTAACCAAAACTATAGCCAGATCAAGGGCTTTATCTTCGACTCAGATGCGCATGCTTACATCATCATGTCTTCTGAAAAACCAGCTAACACATGAGCATGTACAGGCAAAGCAACTGATACTTAAGCCTACAGCATACTGTGTAACTGAATCCCTGAGATCAAAACAGCACTGAAACTCCTTAGTAAGTTACAGTGGAAAGATAAATTCAGATGGGAGTGTAACAAAAATACTCCCAAGGGCAATTAACAAAATTTGTGCTTTAACTAACATCATAAACGCTCACCACAATCAGTTCATATCACAGTAACACTGGAAGTCTATAATCCTGATTCAGCTGCACACTGGGACCCATTAATGTGGGTTTGGTGACATCCATTTCTGAGCAGGCTTAGCAATAAGCACACACTTGCTGAGAAGCTGCCCAGGAACTTAGGGGATTCAGTTCATTCAGAGCCAGGGAACAGGAAGGGAATAATTCAAGCCCTAATGGCTGCAATTCATCGCAAGTGTTCAGCCATCCTAGGGATTAAGAACTGACCCCCACTAACTGGCCATACACGTGTGGAAGGATGCTCATTTTGGCACCTTCTCAGGGACTGCTCTGTCTCTGCCTGCCCATCTGATCCTCAAGAGGTACTGTAGCCCCCAAAGGCATAAGGCGAAGTCTGTAAATGAACTTGTGGTAGTAGCCACGCTGGGGCTTTGCAGCTGAGTAGCATAAAAACTTTTGTTCCTTTCCCCTCTCTCCTCTTGCAACCCTCCCATGCTGCTTTAGGCACTATTTGGCCAGACAGGAGAATGGCTCTCTCAGCCTCCTCTCCTTCTATATTCTGTCCCCAGGATGCAGGTTACAATGCCAGATGAAACCACACACACCTCTTACACAGCTGGCAATCCCCAAGATGAGGGCAGGCTGTCCTCCATAGCACTTTCAAATTAATAGACCATCAGTGAAAATTATGGCAATGCAAGCCTGACTTCACACAGCCAGGTCGGAGGCTTGGCAGCATCCTTGCCAACAGGCCCGAATTGCTGCAGTGCTGGCAAAGGAATGCAGCATTTGTTATCAAATGGCAGGCAGCCAGGAACCACAATTCTGCTTTTTGTGAGCTTGTCTTGCAAATATTAGCAGACATATCAAGGAAGATATGCCTCTACAGCAGAGGAAAGCTGGGGTGGCTGCTGGGACAAACCTTTGTTGCCTTTCGCTCTTCTTTTATAAATACTGGTAGAAAAAGTGGATTTCATCAATTAGAAGTGCCCCATGTAGCTTTAAGTACGTGCCCAACACTCCTTCAGCTAAACCTCTGCTGGCAGCTCCCAGTGGGACCTGAGCTGAAGAACATGATGCACAATCTCTCTTCCATTCCCATACACATTTCACTGCCATTGGTAAGGAATTACCCTTCTCCTTTTCATTTCCACATAAAATACAGGTGACTGAGTAGCTGCTGGTAAGCTTTAATATTTTTTTTTCAATCAAGCATTGAAAAACTTAGAAAATTCTCAAAGGAATCCACTAATAAAACTGTTAGCTAAGCTGTTGCCGTGCAACAGTCCTGCTCAAAGTTTTTTAACACATATACTACTGTTGGCTCAGGTTTTGAGGCCAGCTGGCTGACTGGAATGCCATCAGTACACCCAAGAATACCTATCAACAGACTGCTTTAAAATCATGACATTTTCTTCCCACCCCTGCAAAAATGGCTTAGGAGTGCTTTTTCATATTCTGATGGCACAGTCTCTAGGAATCCTATTTGTAAGGTTTTTTTTCCAAAAGGATAAACAATTTGAGTGTCAGGTAAAGACAAAATTACGTTCCCTGCAGTGGAGATTCTCGACAAAACGCAAGTGCTCACATGCACGGAAATGTGTGGAGACCCAGGAGTTGCTGGTTAGACACTCAAGCAACTGTGGATCTGAGCCACAGTGTTATGAAAGGTGGCAGCACTGAATCATAGGGGCAGTGCCTGACAGCAGGTGGGACTGGAAACTATCTTGCAAATTACTGTGCAGGGACAGCTTTCAGACCAAAAAATCCTTTGGCTGTTGTTTTTTTATAGGTCTCACTATGTATTTTTAGGGGTCTTTGTTGTATCATGTATTTTCTTTATCTCTCCTAAGTGATGTGTGGGGAATTTAGATGAAGGCAGATAGGTTCTGATACCACAAACACATGCTGCGCTGATCCCTTGTTCCCTTCAGAGCTGTTGTTTGCATAGCATGGCTCCTCATTAGTAGAGTGCACATACCCCAATTAATAGGCCAAGCACAGGGAGAGCTGCACACAGAAAGCCCCTCTAAGCCATCCCAGAAAACCCATCTCTGGGGGTGGAAGGCTTGCAGTCCCAATACCAGACATCAAAACCTGGCTGCCACTAATGTTTTCCTATATTGTTAAAAAAAGAAAACAAACATTACTGAATGATGACAGTAGTACCGAACATAAAATAACGGTAAAACACCCAACAATGTCTACTGAGAGATGATATTTTTTAGCTTTGTGGAAAAAAAGACATTTGCAAGAAACTTTAAATGGCAATTGAGTGTGACAAAGTAGGAAAATCATTTTCCAACACTCATTAGAGGAATCATACTGCCTCTCCCCTTGCTGTATTAAGAATCATGGAAAATGCTGGAAAGAACTGCAAAGCAGCCTAGGCTAACCAGCACTGCTGACATCTGCACGCAGAACAAAATGACACCAAGTCACTTTTCATTTGTCTCCCACTTCCCTCTAGCTTTTTTTCCATTCTGGCTTCTCCAGGGACGGAAAGGACATCTATCAGCAGCAGCTCAGACCTCAGAAAAGACACAGCAGGTCCACCTGGCTCTGAAAAATCCTTCCTGGCCATGTCCAAAGCCCAGCTCTACCCCACTGCTACACCCAAAGGAGCACCGCTGTCAGACTCACTTATAATCACACACAAACTAGGTCTGCACAAAATAAAATGATCCAATTAATCATCAATTTGAACAAATCAAGGGATGCTAAAAAGTCACACTGCAGTCCAAGTCAAAGCACACCATTTACTGTAGGACATCATCGCTGGTACAGCACACCAAACACTGTACTTTATCTCTCCTGGTAACAAAGAGATAAAAGACAAGGTGTTCAACATTTCAGCTAGTGAAAACTAAGACTGCATTACTAATTTGTGTTCACTCACATTCCAAATGTTATTTAATTGCATAGTACATTGTAGCTGAAATGCAGCATCTGACTTATTGTAAAATATTATTCTACTTTAGTAAATACTAGAGTTCTAAATATTGGATATTCTTTTCAATTAAAACCAGAACTTGTTCTTTTTTTCTCTTGCATTTTTAATAATCCTCAGACCCTAGAGAAAATAAAATGGTACATGAGATAAATCATCTAATATTCAGCTACCAAGAAGGAAATAAAAAAGTAACTTGGATTAAAAAACAGTTGTACCGGATGTTTAGCAGTGTCGTAGAACAGAACCGTGGGTTTGCTCCTAATTAATTAAATAAAAAATAAATAAAAATAAATAAAAATAAATAAATAAAAACAATAATCATAAAAAAAAAAACAAACAGGGAAAAAAAATGGCAACACAAAATCCCAAAACAAACAAAAGAAAAAAAGCACAAAAACACTGGAGGGGAGAGAAATCAGTAGTGATTCTTATTTTAAAATTTCTAAGAAATGTAGAAAACTTGATGAGTGAAAATGAATATGTCATAATAAGATTAAATACTTGAATCCAGGTACAAGGGTGATACCTACTCCATCAGAAAACCAACTACAGGAATCAGCTAATGCATAGGAGATCAGGGGCAAGACACAACAAATTAATGTGACCTAAAAGAGCTAAGGAGAATAAATAAATCCAAGGCAGAGACAAAAGTACTGGAACCAAATTAGACTTAAAAAATCACCAGACTGATTGTGAAACACCGCACCGTGGAGCAAACCAGCCTCTCAGCAGTTGGTTTACATCAGAGGGAATAAAGGAAAGCAGGGAGGACAGTTTGGAAGCAACGATGGCTCTTGCCAGCGCTGCCAAAGAGAAGCACCGGGCAATCCGCAAGATGTCCGCTGCGGAATGCAAAGGAAATCAATCCATGAACGTCCTGCCCACGGCAAGCTCACAGGGGTTCGTGGGCCTGTGTGCCACCAGCCCCAGCGGCCCAAGGGACCAGCACGCCCTGGCTGGCACTGCTCGCTGTCCCAGCACGGCCACAGAGCGCTGGGGAGGAGCCCTGGCCTTGGCTTAGCGCTTCACAGTAGGCAGAGCGAGCTGCTCAGCACGGCTTCGTGTCCGCCGCGCTGCTGTGCCCTGCCTCGCAGCGGGGACAAGGGACCGCAGGCAGAGCCGGGACACACCGTGCCACATGGGCAAACACACGGGGACAAGGCAATTGACACGCCCCCTCGTTAAACTGCATTCATCTGGTGTCTAGAGAGACTCTTCACAAAGCAAAACCATCAACGCTCAGAAAACCGCGCCTCTGGTACAACCCTGAACAAAGCTGCTTTCGGCTTGCCGCACCTCCCAGGCCCCAGGCCCACGCTCTCGCTAGGTGACGGCTGCCCGTTTTAAGCGGGTTTCAGTCGCTTCACTCCCGCCGCAGCCCGCAGGAGAGCGGAAGGGTCAGGCTGCAGCGGAGCGCTCGGCACCAGCGAACAGCACATGCCTCTCCCACTGCCCCACCTCAGCTCCCGAGGCACAGCCAGCAGAGACACGGCAATTGCAAGCAGCACAGCGAGCCAAACTCACTTTTAGTCAGTTTTTTATAGGCTCTGCCTTTCTCTCACCCAGGCAGGTCTGACAGCATGTGCTCCTCACTGAGACAGAGCCCCAGCAGCTCCCGCCACCCTTCCCCACCACGGCAAGCTGGCCTCCGGCCCTGCCTGGGCTACTCCTCCACTGCCTGGGCACTGTCACCCACAGACACCATGTAGCAGCCACCCTATGCCCTGGCTACGGCCTCCCTGCCCAGCAAAGCCCAGGAGCCTGTCTCCGTGCCTTGCTGACCCTCATGCGACAGAGAAGTGGAGTCACTGCTGCCCCATGGGCTCGGGCAGGAGACCAGCACTTGCCGGAGCTGTGTTTGCCATGCTACAGGTGTTACTTGCCAGAAGTCAAGCCCTTTGCTATTTTGTCTTTCCACTAGCGATTACTCAATCGCATCACATTTGTTGAAGCAATCAGTGTCATCCATTGCTTGTTTTAGGGGAACAACCGAGGCTGTGCACCAGAATCAGAGCCCCTGGACGTCAGACTGGCAACTATCATCCAAAAAGTGCTGGTTTGGCAAGGGCAGGGTATGAATTATACACCAGAGGGAAAAAGGAGAAGGAACATAGCTGGAGGAGAAAAAAATAGTGATATTGACATCTGGGAAGCACAAAAAGTTGGTGGGATTTCTTAAGTTGACTAGAAAAGATGTTTAAATGATTAGCCAGCTGACATTTAACCTCATTTCCCTGACACCCCATCAATCCTCCTCAGATGCAGGATCAGGATCATCACTACCTTCCAGGAGTGGCACAGAGTTCAAGCAAGCCCCAGGTGTAGGGGAACAGCCCTGATCCCCACTAGGGAAGGAGCTTTCTTCTTGGCACGAGGAGCCTTGGACTAGAGGCTGCAGGACCACAACTGCAGCCCAGCTGAGTGTAACAGAGGGGTCAAAGCTCAGATGTCCTCGAGCCAATTCAGACTGGCACTGCTTGGTCTTTCACATCAGAGATCTACTGAAAGGAGAAAACGCTAGGCCAGTCCTGCTCTCCTGGCTGTTTTAAACATACTGCATGTTAGGATAAATTATGAAATGCCTTTCGGGAATAGCGCTGCGAGAAGGTCTCTGGGTTGGTTCCCATACATGATTTATTGCATATTCATCTTCATTAAGGGAACAGAGCACAGCTCGTATTTAACACAAAACAAACTTGTGACCTGGCAGCAGGGACTCAGCAGAACCCAAGGGCTGTGGGCCACGTGTGCAAGGGCTGCACGCCAGCGGGTTTTTACACAGGACAAGGCACTGCACACCCCAAACCCCACCATCCTTTGTTGTGAACATTTGTTACTCTGCACAAATACCATAAAGTCACTTTTTAAGTGTTTTGTGCTGTTTGGCCTCGGCTGCCATGGACCAGGAGGTGAAGGGGCCCAGGGCCTGAGGCTGCACTGAAAAGCAGAATTTTGCATTCCTATTTTACCTGCTTGAGAGCTGCACACTGAGACAGTTTAATAAGCATGAGTAAGGGAGTTTTGCAGTCAGGTTGATGGTGATGTATTCTCAAAGAGGATATTTAAACAAAATCACTGGTCTGTGCAGAGCCCCAGGGTTTAGGGCAACAGTCTCCTCTAGACAGCTGATAGACACAGCCTGGCATGAAAATGGCCTGGTGCTATCATCAGTCATATATTCTGTCGATTATAACTTCACTAAATTTGTATTTTTATGTGGGACTGGGTCCCCAAAACAACCATAAGGAAAGACCTGTGTAATTTAAAATTTGAACGAAGAACTAGCCAGCAGTTGTTCAAACCATTCTAGAAACAAGCTTAGGAAAACAAATTGGATGAGAACCCTACAAAAACTGTGGTCTTTTTATTTAAAACTTCTCAGATCACCCATGCCCCAAAATATGACCTATTGGGAACACAGTTTTTACTGAAGTGTGAACAGCTGCCTAATTTATAAATCCTTGGAAACTTTTTTGAAAGAGTTTGTGTCCTTTGATCTTAGCAAATGAACACTTCATTTTCAGCATGTGCCCAGAAACCCCTCACAGCTCCTGGCACTGCCCATGCTGGCACCATAGATGACAGATAATGGACCTGCTTCATTTCATCACCTAACCAGGAGAGGACTAAAAGCAGTTGCAGGGACAAGACACCAAGCCTGGGAAACTGAGATTAGACTGAGGGGGAAATATGATGATAAGGGCTGGAATTAGTAACTCCTAATTCCCAAGAGGTTTATGTTCCATTCTTATCTGTGTATTCTCACACACATTGTACACTCAGTGAAATAATGTCTGAACTACCCTGACATTCAGTTTTGGTAATTATTTTGCTACATGTTTGCACTGACCAAAATGTCCAGTGTTTTGGTAAGTGTAGGTGCTTGGTCAGTTCCCATGTAACATACGATAAAACCTCTGCTACTGACTTCTTGTATTTGCAGCATTTCAAGGAAACCAGTTTCCCTGCTAGGTTTTATTGCCATTGGTGCTTCCTGTAATATAAAATTCAATTTAAAAAATAATTTTTAAAAAGGCATACATTTTTTGGCTGGAAAAACTACTTTGAATGCTGGCTTGTGTTGCCACTGTTTGAAACATGATGGCTCCCTTTCTGTTCTGTTGAATGCAACAGAGATTTTCATAGGAAGAAATACCATCACTCTGAAGTAAGAAGTACAAACAAATGATGCTGTTTCTTAAATATAAATCCCATGTAAAGGAACTGGAAAGACATGAAAAACAAACCATTTGCATCCAAACAGTTATTTTTAACAGTCCATGAGTTTACTGTATTTTCAAACAAATTCATGTTCTTGTGGCTGAAGCTGGTGAGGAAATGTGACCTGGAGGAACAACAGAGAGTGAGTCAGGAGTCCCCACTGGGACACGGACATGGACAGCCTGTGCACGCCTCATCAACTCGCCATGCCACCACTCCTCCAGCTGCAAAACAGAAAGGTATCTACTTTCTTTACTACCTTTGGTGGGAAATATGAATGAATAGTACTACAAAATCATGACATTGCTTTTTTCCAGTTTTCTGCAATGCCTGAATCCAAACTGATTGCATGTCAAAACTCCCCTGAAAAGCCACTGAAGTGAATTTGATTTCAAACTGCACATTACCAAAATTAAACGTCACAGTTGGTATTAGTTTACCAATCTGGGAACAGACAAAATACAATTAGCTGACAGAAGACATTATTCCACTACCCACAGCTTGGTGGTTCTACAAAACGTGTGTCCCCTGTGTGACAGCTGTTCAGAGTAGGGAAAGGTTTCATTTCCAGGTGCACTGACTGGGGACAGCTAGGCTGTGCCACCTGAACTCCAGCAAGCTCCCAATCAACAGCTGGAAAGCTGTGTTCCATTATCTCAGCTGCCAGAACTGAGCTTCCCCAGAGCCACAGCTCCACAGGACCACAACCGTGGGCAAGACGCCAGCGGGGGATTTAGTGCTGGAGAGAACTGGAAAGGGTGTAACTTCCAGAAACACGCTGAACACCTAGTCCACTCTTTTCCCTCCAAGCTCCCGAGGCCCACACTGAAAGCATCCAGTGTACATTAGGTTTCAGCTGCCCATCTGCCTAACAGCCAGGAGGGAGCGTGGTGCATTGAGAGGTGGCAGTGAATCCCCCTGCTCTGCTCTTGGTACCATCTGCTGTGGCAGTGGAAGCTCAAAGACCTGAACCCAGAACTCAGAGGAGACATAAGGGTCTTAAAAAGGAGACATAAAGGACATAAAGAGGAAGCAACTTTAATAAACTGCATTTCAGGACGTATGTTGCAATTTCCACCTACATATACAGTAAGTGCTGCTTTGGCAATGAATCTCAGACAATAACCTTGTTGTTAGTTCCAACTGAGTCATAGCACTTTTTCATGTATTACACACCAAAAAGACTTCCTATTGTCAGCAGCTCTTTGATTTCAACTTGGTTGGATTAAAAACAAAAAAATGTTCAGTCCAAGATTCCGCCAGATAAAGTCTCAGTGAAATCAACAGGAGTTCTTTCCATACCAAGCACATGGGCCTGTGTGGAGACTTGGCTTTGCTGAGCTATTTCTCCAAATCTAAAGAAAAGTACACTCCATGTATTTCCATGTCAAAGACTACTTCAAAGGCAATACTTACCATTTTTCAGCTCTGGGAGTAACATTCTTGGTTTATCAGGGCTATCACTCAAGATGCCTGCCCTCTTTCCAGAGCTGCAAAATGATTTTAATGTGAGTGAAAGCCTTTAACAGCAAACCAAAGCACCAAGCAAGTAACTATCCACTAAGTGATATTTCAGTATTCCTGAAATAAATCTAAACGATTGAGAAAATAAAATCACATCAAGTTTTAATCAAAGTTATACCAGGTTTTCCACAAAAACTATTTAACATACTCAGATAATGAAGACAGAAACAATGCTGTTAAAATGTCTCAGAACAGACAATATTACATGAATCAGTGCCATTCATCATCAAGGAAATAGGCGCCTGAGGCTAATACAAGTGCTCATATTTAAAAATGTTCAGCTGATATAATTAAAAATTAATTCCTAATTGGGACAGGAAGCACAAAAGGTCCATTCTGAGTCTTAAGCAGCTCAACCATCTGACAAGTTACTTGAAAACATTTTATGCAGTGACTGAGCCAAAAACATTAAAGAATTCCTGTTTTCATGATCTGGGAGACTTTTTCACATAAAGAATCTTTTTTGCTCCCACTTGCATGCAACACAAAAGAGCTTTCTAAAACTTCATGATAGTCCCATAAAACATGGATCCCAAAACACCTTGATAAACATACAGGTATTCTCAGCCTGAAGCAGCTGGTGGACTTTCTTTCCCCAAACCATCCTTTGTTACAAAAATCCCTGACAATAAAAATAAACTCATGGTCTCATCCATACTCCTGAAAGAATAAGAAAGACTAAAATAGATCAAGCACATAATTGCATGTGATCTACACACACTCAGAGATACACTAGTAACTACAGAATCATAATCGGTATTCACATAGGATGACTTTTAAAGCTCATGAACTGGAAAACCAGGACTACCTTCTCTACTAGACCTTTTCACGACAGTGTCCATCCATAGACCACCAAAGAGGGATTAGCTTTAACCTCATTCCACCAAAAAGTCTGTTGCTGCATAAAACAAAAAAAAAAAGGCTGTTTCCATCAAGCCTAAACTGTGAGATAAAAGCAGTTGCTGGGGGGATTCTGACAACACTATAGCAGGTGTGCAAGTCTTTGAAATGATGTCATCATGGTTAAATGACTGCAAAGAGCAAATAGTCTTTTTAGTCACATTACACTTAAAAAGGGGCTTTTCCGAGAATACGGTCTGTGAACACTGGTGAAAACCACCTACCCCTGAGACAGCTCATCAAACATTCACATCAACTGGAAAATGTGATCTATAATGGTCCTTGTTCAGAGCACCAAACCCTCTGACAGCAACCTGCAATTCTGAGCTGTTGCATTCTGCTGTAAATGGCAGGTTCATCAGGATCTTACACTGCTGCACAATCAGGGCAGGGCTTGACCTGTGCTCTGCTTCCCCATATGCTCCAGAGCAAGCAATTAGTCCAAACTCCCACCTTCCTTTCAGTGATAACCAAATAAAATTGGATATGTTCTCAGCATGCTGGCAGTCTTATTGCTGGTTTGCTGAATTTAGGATTCCCATCAATAAAAAGTCACCTATGTACTATTACCACCGAAGGGAGATGTGAGCTAGCCTCTCCATTTTCAGCAGATTGTAAATTAACCCAGGATTAGAACTTGGTATAAAAGGCTGTATTCTGCTCACCTGGAAGTCAGTGGAAAAATTAAAGTTTACTCTGACAGAGAGAAATGGATTTTTAGTACTATGGTACAGAACCAAATGTTTTCACGCGTTCTGGTTCAAATTCAGTAGAACTTTATACGCTCGTCATAACAGCAGCATTAGCAACTCGCCCTGGAGAACGGTGCCATCCTGTGCTTCAGGGGAGGCCTTCGTTTTAGTTTAAAACCAAGAAAAAACATGCACTGTATCTTAAGGCAAGATTCTCCCAAACAAGTGGAAAATGTGCAAAGCACATGCATGGCATTATTCTGTGGCATTTTAGAATCTGACCAGATCAAAGACCAGATTGTAAATCAGTCCTTCAAGGGAGAAGGAGACTGTACAGAAACTCTGTACTTGTACTGGAAAAATTCCGAATAAACCCTCATCCTGGTCCAAACCTATGACTCTGAGTGATACAGTGGTAAAATTTATGCTGTGTGTGATCAGCTGCATGTGCCAGACATTAAATGTAAAATGAGTACAGTGACAGAAAGTTCATCTAGGGTCTGACAGGTCAAAAGACAACTCTAACACACTTTGCCTGCCTGGGGATGGGAAGGCAGAAGGGCATGCCCTGTGTTATGAATGAAAGCAGTGGAACAAATGACATACACCTGGCCAAGAAGCTGAATCAAACCTAGTATCTTCCTAGCCAGAAAGAGGTCCTAGAAACACAAACCCAACGAAAGTCACTGCACTATAGCTTGAATTTTCAACAGAGTTTTGTCGCATAAAATCCCTGGGTAAAGAGCTAAAGGATGAAGAAGAGAGTAAAGTTTCCATTATGTTGAGCATGTGAAATCCAATACTTGTTAACAGTCTTTTCACAAACCATTTTGGAAGGAGAATGGTTTCTTTGCTGTATTAAGTGAAGTTTTAAAGTATTTAGAAAGTTTCTTTTTCCTGAGGCCAATTGTTTAATTTTCAGTGTTTTCTTTACTGTATAGCCAGCCCTCCCCTGCCCTTCACAACTCTGACGAGGACAGCATCTTTCCACTAAGTTTCCTTAAAGAGGAAAAAACTATAAAATTAAACTCTAGCTCCTGTTATTGTGAATTGTTTGAATGCTAATAGAAGGTTTTTTTTAACTTCCGCAACTCTCAAAAAGCCTTGGGTTGGGAAGTGCCTTTCTGGTGGTGAATATGGCCCACTTCAGTTGCAGCTGAGGTCAACGGACAATCAGGGGAACTGCTCCTCCCAGCACTCTGACCCAGTTCATTATTTTGGGTCTCACTGTGCTGTCCCTCTGGCGCTGAGGCCACCTGAGTATTGTTTAACGCTCCGGCCTGCCCAGCCCGGATGCTGTCCCCCTCCTGTCAGAGCTCCTTGTTGTGGGCCTCGAAAGCCAGATACCGAGGTGGGATGAGGCTGCCTCAGGAAATCAACTTGAACTGGTGCAGGAACTGATCGCAAGATAGCATGAAGCACTGAGTGAGCACTTGTAAGGAGAATTTAGCAGTCTCTGATTTCATTTCTCACTGATATCCAGCACTAGCCTTTTCCAATATTGTGCATACAAAGCAAATAGCCTTTCCATCAGAAAGCCTATTTCTAAAACTGCTTACAAGAGTAAATAATAACAAATAAACCACACAGAATGTTATACTGTGGCAAAACCTCTAGCAAGGCCTGTCAGTATTCAGACTGGAAGAAAACAGCAGCACGGCTGCCACAAATTTAGCAAACTCAGAAAGTAACTGGAAAAGGAAATGATTCAGAAACCACAGGTGCTCAGCACCAGGCTGCTGTGCCTTGCTGGCAGCCCTGGGACACGAGCACTTGTGAGACAGCAGGAATACAAGGCCAGGTTAAAATTAGGGATCATCTCAGAACTGTGCTCAGCCCAGCTCTCCACGCTGATCTGCATCACAGCAGCAAACAGGTTTTTCCAGGATAAGAGTGAGCCCGGGGAGTGCTACCCTCTTGACTGCTTTCTTCATACCACAAAGAAAAGTAAAAGCAGTTCTGATACACCCGGGGCAGGAGGGGGGGGTGAGGGGTGGGGAGAATGCAAGATGCATAATTGGTTGAATTGGGAAGGGAGATTTTTAAATTATTATTTATTTCCAATGTTGTCATGTTTTTCTCCACTACCTTGCAAAGCACTTTTCTGCCTGTACAATCTTTCACAGCATCACTCAAACCTACAGTGCTTTGTGGGAGCAAACATTACATGGTTGTCTTCAAACAGTGGTGCTAATAATACTGAGTCTCTCGTCACAGGAAGTACTAACTCCAAAAGTAAAAACAGAAAGAAATAATTAAAAAGCCAAACCATAACTAACATACTTACCTGAGCAATAAAATTCCTTACTTATAAACAATTTAACACGCATGAAATTATGGTGGGATACATTCAGTGGTTTTTCATAAGCCTCTCATTTTGCTTGGTAAACTCTTTCTAATGAACTGGACAAACTGCACTTGGTGAATAATGGGCAAAAATGCTCACCACTCCGCAACAAGGCAGAGCAGGTTTTAAACCGATTTAAAATCGAGATTTTTTCTTGGGGGGGGTTCTTTTTTTTTTTTAAATCCCTTCAAAAACCAAGCTGTGTACGCCGGAGGCTGGCAGTGCCGCCGGGGCTGCGCTCCCCTCGCGGCAGAGACCCGCCAGGACGCTCCGAGCCTCGGAGAGGCTGCGCAGCCCCCGGGGAAGGACGGCGGAGGGACCGGCGGGCGCCGTGGCAGCGCGGATGGACCGCCGCCTCCCAGTCGTGCTCGCATCCTCCCCGTAATGCGGGCCGGTCTGGGGCTTGTTTGCGGGGAAAATAAGGCCAAGGGCTTTCCCCAAGCCCTTTCCACCAAAGGTTTTCCCAAGCCGCCCATCTCCACGGCGACTGTTTCCCACCAGTGCCCCCTCGGCGGCCCCGCTCCCGGGAAGCCCCGCTTGGCTCCGGGCCACGGCCGTGCCGGGCACCCCCGAAGCTGCCCCGCCCGCAGGGGATGCGGTGGGATGGATGGGGCGTGGGGGGCTCCCCGGCCGTTTCTCGGAGCCCCTCCGCGGGAGAGGAGCCGACGGCGATCCCACA
>WAAG01083997.1:16640-48974 GCA_013390105.1 Tichodroma muraria | reverse complement strand
GGCCGGGCTGGGGCTGCTCCATGGCCCGCACGCAGCGCGGTCGGTGCCGTGGGAAGCAGCGGCGGGCGGGGGGAGCCGCGAGTCGCCGTCCCCTCGCGGGCGGCTTCGCGTCGTGTCGGGAGAATGACAGCACAAATTGTGGTGGAAAGATCTGGACCTCAACACGCAGGGCCGTGGAACGACTATAAAGAGACCAGGCTGTAAAGCGCCTGGGACTGTATTAACAATGGAAAAGTGTCTCAGAGAGTGACAATTGGAAACACAAACTTCTGTCCCAGCAATTCAAAAAGCGCAGTCTGAAAACTGCTGCTGAAAGAAACCACATGTTTAAAGGGACTTTTGTCTAACATTTCCAGAAAGATTTACATCTCTGGTAGAACAAGACAGGACAAATTCTGCATCAGAAGGAGGTACTTGCCCTCCAATAACTTGCCCCTAGCCTTAGGGGTAGTGTGTGTATCCCCCTAGGGACACTACAAGTATGTAAACAAGGAAATACAAATATATAAGCCCACTGGGGAGGAGTTAATGAAAACAAACACAACATGATGCCTCACAGCTGTTTTGCTGCAAAAATATTAAATACATTGGGATGTGAACCAAAGGTCTGCCAGGGATAGCTGTGGGGAATTCTGACTTCGTGTACTTTGTGACTGTCTGCTTCAGGGACTGCTGAGGGCAGACTCTGGTTCCTCATTTGGGAATCATGGATGTGATTTATAGCTGTGGGAGTTCGGTTCACCGTTTGCCTGAAGTGTTTGCTTAAGTGCTTTGTCGTTCAGAGCCGCTTTTCCCAGCTGAAACCTCAAGGCTTTCTGAGGCACCTCAAGAAATGAGGGTCTGAGTCTGACAGGAGCTAGAAGAGGATGTCAGCACTGTTCCCTCATAGTCCTTCAGAGCTTCCAGCCTAAAACAGTTCAGCAATATTGCACCATTACATAATTTTAAGTGTTCCCTCCATGCTTTGTGGTTATGCATATGGCTAAGAAATAAAACAGGACTAATGGGCAAGGTTTCCACATGGACAAAAGCACTGGGTTTCTTTTTCTGAGCTGAAGAAATAGTTATGGTAACTGCTGTGTTCATTTTATTGGTTTCTTTCCATTACTCTTAACTCCTGGCAGCAGCTTAGAGAATCCCTCCCTGTACTGGATGATTTCTTCTTTCAAACATTTGGAGGCAGTTGTTCCGTTCACCCTTTCATCATCGCTTAGCTCATTTAATCTTTCCTCATAAGTCAGTCCCTCCTGTGACTCAATTGTGGTGCTGCTTTTCCCTGAACTCCCTCTCAGTTGCTCATTTATTTTACAGTGACATGGTGGCCAGTAATCCTGCCATTGTTAACGTTTCCTGTTGTGGACTTTTGGGTTATTTTTGTTCAGAGTTACTGCAGTACTTGGAGAACTGAGCTAAGCTTCCCCTGTGAAGAATAATTACAGGCAAGGTCACTGATACTGCAGTAGAAAACATGGTCCATGGATAAATATAGCTGCTGAGTTTGGGGATGGAGGCTTAGTGCAGTTCTGGTGGAAGAAGGCCCAAAACCACACATTTGATAGTGAACACAACTGGGGCTCCAAACACCTTAGCTCTAGTGGAAAAATTCTGCTGCCTGCAGAAAAGTGTAATTTATTTGCGAATGCCAGCACTATTTTAAGACCATTTAGGCCAGTGAAATGTAAAGTAACTTTAGAGTATTTCTTCTATTAAAATGGTAGGCAACAGTAACTGGATTTGACCATCTGTATGACTGCAAGTTTTTGACATGCTTTGATTTCACTGCTGCCTCTTTTCATTGACTCCAGAGGAATGTAGGACAGATCACATAAGAAATGTCATTACTCCAAACTTAGTACATTTGCCTCTTACTGTCAATTGGCTTTTTCTGTCATTCGTAACTTACAGATTCTCCAAGTGTTATTGTTGCTGCCTGCGTGCTACCTTGCAGTACTTACACTGTGACAGAACCAGGGATAGGATTTGGTTTGCATCCAAGTTAAAACTGTCACAGACCAGCCTCCAAACTCAGCTGAACACAGGGACAGATTGCACTGCCAGTGCTTACATTGCAGTTATCCTGTGTTCATGGAGCCATGGGCTGATTCTCATGTGTGATCCAGGTTTAGGATGCCTAACCCTGAAGTTCTTTCTCAGCACCAACTGCCAGGATACAGCCCCCATCTTCTACTGATTCCTGCTCTGAGTTCTGTTTTGTTTCTTTTTTTTTCCCCTCTCCAATCCCTTCATGATTTGAGGATGCATCCTGAAAAAACACAAAGCCATCCCATACACTGAAGTCTGGGGTCCCAAGAGCTGCACTGAAGCTGGGTCTGAGGGGATAGTGCTGCACAGAGCTTGACAGACCATTCACCCTCAGCTTCAGGAGAGATCAGGGTAAGAAAGCTAGGGTTTGAGTGCCACAGCTCTGTCTGTACTTGGAAGCACACCCACAATGAAAATGCTTTTCATCAGTCATCTCTCCAACAACTGTTGAAAACAGCATAATCTGCTAACACAGAAAAGCTAAATTGCTTTCAGACAAAGCACTGGAAAAGCGCTTCTGTGATTTGATTCAGCTCAAATCCAAAATGCATGATTTGACAGCTCTAGTACTTCTTAGCTGCTTGAAGTTTCTGTCAGAATTTCTTTTCCCTAGTTTGTTTTTCTCTAGTTTCACATTTTAACTGTTCTCCCCCCAGAGTAGTGTTTTTGAAATATGATTTTTAAGTGCACCAGATGTTTAAATAATAGCAGTGCAGTGGGAATAACAGACTTCTAAAATAAATTGCATGGATGCTGTGGGCTGAGTGTGGGAAGCTGAAACAAAGCTTCAGAGCAGGACGAAGAATACAGCCATTTCTTAAGCCCACAGCATTTTCTAAGTACTAAAACTTGCTTTAATCAGAAGGAAAATACTGAAAGGATGTTTAATCTTATGAGCTCTTTTGTTGTTCCTAAGTGAAGAAGAGCCACATTCATCACCGGTATGATTACAATGAAAGCAGTGCAACTACCTCAGGGAAGAATTTTGCCCAAGTAGATGTCTCTAGAAAAGCTATTGACAGCTGTCCCCACATATCATTGAGAAAATACAGAGCTAAAGACATACCATAAGAAATAGAACTAGCTCCCATTTTTCTGACCTTTGGCTGAACTGAAGCTCCTGGATGTGAAGGTTGCTTTACCTCTGTAACACTTCTGATCATCATTAAGTTTTCTTCAGTGATCTGTCTAAAAACATCTTCCTAACTGAGAAGCTATGCAGCTGTGCCTGGTCTGGCTCTTGCAGCTCTGAGCTACTGAGCTGTGTGCTTCACAGGATACAGCATCTTTTCTAATTTTAGATGTGATGCAACGAGTGGGGGTAGCTCACATGAGGCAAGGGGGATGAAGCCCAGCAGCTCAAGCTCAGAGCAAGCACTTCCTAATTATTAACTGCTACTTTCAAAATAACAGAGGTGTTTATTACTACCAATGCACATTTATGGGTGTGATCAAATAAACAAGCTGTAGCAAGGACAGACACTTCTGGTGGAGGATATTAGGACAAGAATCAAGCAGCAGGCTTGCTGTCTTCAGGTGGCAGCTGAGGCTGCCCCAGTGCTGCCTCCCAGCCTTCCCCTTCTGATGTACTCTGTTGAAATGCTGTAGCTGGATCAGACATACATACAGGCTTTCTTCTGCATGGGAACCATCTCTTCCCTCATTCAAGCACTCACGGAGAGATGACTTAATTCAAGTGCTTGGTTTTCTCAACAGCTTTCTGCCTCTCTTCAAATTAGGCTGCTCATAACCAAATTTATGCACAGAATCTCTACATTAGTACAAAGAAGCTCTACTTTTAGGGGAGTCTGTACTTGCCAGAGCAATGAGCTTTCCTGACCAGTGTCTTGGCTCCGTGCTGTACTGGACAGAGTCACTGGTTACATGACCTGCTCCCCTGGCTGACATCCTGCAAAGAGATAACAGGCTGTCGGTGGTGGTCCAACTTGCAACATGCTTTGGGCTTGGATGTTTTGAAGAGGATTCGTCTTTCACTGGCATTAAACCAGCTTAGAATGTCTATGCCTAATTCCCTGTCTCTGAAATTCCACCATGGAATTACTCACCCTTTTGTCCACTGTCTTTAAACAGTTAATTGTAGCTCTTTTGCTGGTAGCAAACCTGTGTCAATAAATCACATTCTAAAAAGCACAAACAGCACATTCTTAGCGAAAATATCTTTTACGCATCTAAACGATAAAGTAAATGTTTGAGAAAGAAGTCTAAATTTTTTTCATGGTATTTTAAAACAGTCATCTCAAAATAAACAAGAAGAAATGTTTGTTAATCATCTGGAACTTTTAATTTCCTATTTTGCATGGGAACCTGAGTAATCAGACATATGGTATGCTTGTTAGCTGGGAAAGGGTCAGGATTAGAACAGAGTCTCAAAATTAGAAAGCACTAAAATACAGCAGCAGTCTTGGCTGCCTAAACTTAAACAATGTTTTGTGTTAATTGCTAGAACAGAATAACACTGCAAAAACACCACACATCTGAATGATTCTCTGAAATTCCTCTTGATTAGCAGGAGAGGAAGCTCAGGGGACTGGGGATGAGCTAGTCCATAACATACCTGCACAGGGGGTTATCTGATACAGACATAGCTGATAAGGAACAAAACCGGTTGTCGGCTTCTGTATAAGCTCAGTAGCTTTAAGAGTTGTGGGATTCCTAAGACAGTAGAGGCTGGTTAGATCAAACCAACAGTATTTTTGGATTTATAGTGCTAAGCATCACTGAGCCAGCCAGCAGTGAAAGCATGTCCTGGTGTAAGTGTTCCTGCTGGCCACGCTGCTGCCGTCGGGGCAGGTGTGGTGGGACGAACTGCACATCAGTCTCGTTTTGGACTGTCGTTCTTTCGGCCAGGAGGGCAATGGATGGCAGCAGACAGCTCCCAGCATTTCCCGCATCACGAGACAAGGCCCATGCAGAAGATGAACGGGTTTGTGTTTTGCTGCTTATCCGTGACACAGATCCAGGCCAGCTCCGCTCCCGCCAGCGGAAGTCGGTGTGGATCCTGCACTGTGCTTCCTGCATATTCGTCAGCCACTTAACGTGGAATGCATCTGACCCCACTGCAGTTATGTCTGCTATGTTCAGACTTGCCTCCGTTTCAGTGCTCACAGGTAAAAGGGTTTTTTTCTGCTGTTGTTTTTCAGTCATGTATTTGCTCCTTGCAGTTCGCTGGGAATCAATTTGAATCCAACTATTGGAAAAACATCCCACCGAAAAAAGCTTTGGAATAGTTCACAATTTCAGCACTGGGTACTTTCCTCTACTTCAGTGGGGGAACAGCCGAAAAGACCATGTATTTTATCACAGTGTTTGGGAAGACTGTTTGGAATAAGCTTTTGTGATGAGGGGGCATAAATAATAGCAATCTATGGCCTGCACTAATTGTCAGTCCAATGCCATACCTATTCAGGCCTCATACACACAGCATGCACCTGATATTTTCATTTTTACTCTCACCTTTCCTCAGCTGTCAGTGGTTTGGTCTCCCCTGGGACTACACCAAATTCAGCCATGTCGGTGACTTCACATTTAAAAGTCTCTATCATTATTTCTAAAAGTGCTTTTGTATCCTCCATGTTCTGGCTGTGAGCCATTCACACAGGTAAAATATGATAGTCTGGGGGTTCCAGTCTTCCCTTCTCACAGATGGAGGTGTTTCTGGTAGATGTGATTTTCAGACTTGTCTAAGCAGTCCAGGCTGCATTGTCAAAATTTTCTATCAATATGAACAACTATTACACTCTTCAGAATTAAGGCTGCATGTATTTCCATATACATACATAAAACAAGCCCTCATGCAGCTGAAATAAGAGATATGGTTGTTTACTACAGCACAAATATAAGGGGATGAAACATTCATGCAAGCTGTTTTGGTCTAGCTGTTGGTTGAAATGGACGTGGTACGTTGACTCTTTGTTCAAGAGGCTGATTATGTACCTGCAGTTGAAACATTTAAGACTCAATGCTTCAAACAACTTCCTCTCTAGATTGGTTAAAAATAATTTAAGAGACAGAACTGGGCATTTTTCTTTGCCTGCCTTCATCTGCTGTATTGTGGTTTTAGAGCACTGTATATGACAAACCTTCCAGGAATCTCAAACACAAATTGAAGTTCCACTGAATCACTTAAAGCAGCTGAAAAACACCATCAGAGAGGCCACACAACTGCATGGAATGTGATGAATTTCCAGGAATAGGATTGTTTCCTGGAGATTATTGTGTAAAATACAAGTATAAAGAAGGAACAAAGGTAATGCTGGCAGTATCTACACCACTAGGCTATTTTAGTTTCTGAAAAGAAGAATGAAGAAAATAGACATGCTTTAAGACCTTTGCTAGGCTAACAGGAAGCCTAGATGTCAAGAGCAGACTCTGAAACAAAACAGTGCGAAATTATCTCAGCATAAAATAATACTTCCCCATGATTTTATCTTACAAAACCAGATCCACTTTTAGCTTGAATGGAGTCCTGATGGAGAGGTTAAGGGCTCTATGTCCATGCTTCCATCCAGCAATAATAAAAGAATGACTAGGTAAAAGGCAATAATTATATGGAAAGAGGTAAAGTCTGCAGTTCTGAGAAGAAAGGAGAGCAGTGTATTTGGGGCACACAAGCAACAGGAAATCTGACCATTCATTTTCATTAAGAAATCAGTTCTGCTGACTAGGACCTACTCCTAAGCAGAAGTTATGCAGAGAACTTTCAGAAGAAAGTACCACATAGCATGTACAAAAATTTGGCCTCTGTACTTAACAAAAGCAATTCTAGGAGAGCTTTTTGCTCTTTTCCCTCAGAGAGACTCTGCTCCAAAATGCTGGAGGAAGCCTTATTTAAAAATAAGTGGACTCTTACAAGTACAAAATCTGGTATGGTTTCAACCCTGGGAGTGTTTGCTTCTCAGCTTTATCAAGCAGATCTCAGGTCCTGACACTGGTTATTACTGGGTAAAGTTTGCAGCTTCTACTTAGACATCAGGTGTCAAACTCAGTGTTCAGTGTTTGTGTTCTTCTTGTTTCAGGTGGTACTTGAATGTACAAAGATGCTTGGATGGAACACAAAAACAAGGTATAGCACTTGATGAAACAAGTTTTCAAATTGCTCTCATATTTCTTTTACTTATTTACTTTTTGGTGCAGCAAAGAGAGAGATTCAGGAATAAAAAAAAGAAACTATTTACATGCATCCAAGGATAAGCAACAAGCACAGGCAGCTTATCAAAATTTAAAGAACAAGCATATGATACTGGAGTTACTTTTCATATTCATATATTGCAAAGAACAGCCTGTATCCATACAGCTAAACTCCCTTATTGCCATCAACACAGCTACACCCAAACTGCCAGCAGGACACAGACACTGGCCTGTGTGACCCAAAGTGTGACAGGGCAGGGTGTAGACCAGCCCAGAGCTGGGCCACGGATGCAGCACAACACGTGGGATGAATGGGGAGCGTGCGACCGCCTGGGCCCACGCCCAGGGCCGCTTTAGCTTACACCCGTGCAGACATCTCTGCACTGCTGCAGAAATATCTGCAGGGAGGGAGGGAGGGAAGGAGGGAGGAGAGGGCAGCAGAACCACCTCCCTCAGCAGAACCATCAGCTCGTGCCAGCTCATGCTATTCATGGAATTTCAGCTCAGCCCTGACAACAGCACTGTATGCCAGATAGACCTCCTCCAGGCTTACACTGGGAAAACAGCAGTGCAGCAGTGCCAGCCTACCAAAAAATGATACACCAGCTTTGAACAGAAAACAGAAAGGAAATTTTTTTTGCCCTGCACCTGTAGTTTGCCATTACCTCCACAGCATCTCAGCGGTGTAGCCTTTAGTCCATGCATCACAGTACAATTCTCCCACACAAGGCAGCACTGTGCAGAGGTACTGAGCTAGTTCTGAGGAGCTGGGAGAGCTGCCTGGCACAGCCCACAGGCCTTTGCTCATAGCCCAGAAACAGTCAAGCTGCATTAGCTGAAAAGGAAGACAGCAGTGCAGGCAGCCCAGCCAGAATGGAGAGCAGTCTGCATTCCCTCTTCTGGCATGTGTCTTAACAACAACTGAGGAGAGAATTCTGACAGGATAGAAAAAAAAAAAAAAAAGTTGTCAGTTACTGTTTAAGTTCCTTTTTCTTCCAGCCTAACAAATAAAACCACACAACTGGCTCAAATTCTATGAATTTGACAAGAACATTAAGTCATTATGAAAAAAACAGAAAGACAGAAAATGATGAGCAACTTTCCAGCAGAAACAAAATCAACAATGAAAACCCTGATTAGTTAAAGCCTTGATAATTACACACAGGAGCACACAGTCAGTCTTGTTTTGTGCCTTTGGATAGGTCCATCTTCCTTTTCTCTCTCCCATCTTCAACTTGACTTTGCTGATAAAGTTAAAAGCTGAAAGGAGGTTTGGTGTGTATAGATGCAGACTTGAAACTCTGATCCATCCTCTCACTAAAAGTATTGCTTTCTTTACCTCTTTCAAAGTTCATTAAATGTGGAATGGATGAATTGACCCAGAGGCTACTGTATTTGTAGTAACAAATACAGTTTCTGCAGATTTCTTAGGAGGAAGGCTATTTATATCACATTCCCAGAGGTAATTAGGTAAAGCATAAACATTAATGATGCAATCTCTGTCATTCCTCTAGTAAATATTGAATGTGCTGATTGACTTCAAACAAATAGACCAAAAGAAGTCTTGGATACACAGGAATTCCTTCAAGTTGCATGAAGACAGATAAGTGGCTACCTAGGGGAGGAAGATAGTATTTTCAAAGAGTTCCAGCCAAGAAAAAGCCTCAAAGATTAAGTTAAAACACCAGAAAATCTGCAAAAGGGAGGTCACTTTTAAATAACTCAAGTATGAGGAAATCTTCAGGGATACTGATCTGTAGACCAGGATTCATTCCTTCAGCTGTTTATGAAATGACACAGTATTAGACTTTTTCTCCTGGGTTTCAGTTTTCTCAGCTTCCATCCAGTTATGAAGTAGTTTGTCAGACTTCAGACTGATTGCATGCATCTCCAAGCTAGAAGCAGTAAAAATCATCTTCAGGTAGGAATGTAAAGACAATACCTGCGTGTCTTCAAAATCCTAGGGATCCCCAAGAGTCCTGGTGCTGATGAGGCACGTGTTGTACTGACAGTGGCCCTGGCTACAAGCATTAGCTGGAAGACCTAAACTCTGACACACAGCTGTGGCTCCAGAGAAGTTCTACTGTTCTATCCTCTTGGCTTTGCCACTATTCCCAAGGCACTCACCAAAAGCTGCCTCAGGCACAGAGAGGCAATGGCCTTCAGATTTATTACTTTTTTGCTCCTGGTACCTTTAGAAAGCTCACACTGAGAAATTACAAACTCCTGTCTTTCATCTTCTGTCCTCCTAACCTTGGAGAGTGGCAGGATCAGGAATATGCCATCATGAACACTCAAAACATTGTGGAGTATGTTCTCCTACAAGCAAGCAACCATCCTATAATGATGTGGTAGTTGGTGCTCCAGCTGGAGAAGGTGATGTTGACCTCTAGTGACTGGTCTGGGGATACCTGGTGGCATGATCACAGTGAAACGTTTCTGGGAGCAGCTAGCCAACAATTTCACTGAAAAATGGTTAGAACAGTCACCCTCTTCACAGAAGCGAGCAGTTACACATCCCTTCCATGGAACAGAAACACACAGCTAAAACAAAGACCTCCCAAAAGGCTGCCTCATAGCCTCAAATATGCATGCAGAGAGATTTAACTGGAGGACAGCTGCACAGTGGCTGCAAACTCAAGAGAGAAAATGCACACAGAGTGAAAGGACTGAACAAAGCAGTCCATGGAGCTAGACATCATGGTATAAGTCGGGAGAAAATCAGAGAGTGAGGAATCAGTTGAGAAAGCACCTTAGCTGGCAGCAACATATTAAATAGATTTCTCAAAACACAGAAACGAAGCAAAAAGTGACAATTGGGATTCATTGCAAATAAGGAAAGCAGCAGAGGAACACCCCAGCTAATCCACTGTCTATTTATTTGCTAACATAACCCAATAGACACAACATTTTTTCCAGATAGTAATGAAAAATATCATTAGACACTTAAAAATTTGTCACCAGCAAGCTATGCATTTGATTTTTAAGTCTTATTCATTCTACATAATGAAACCATTTCAATTACATTTGAACATCACGTAGCTTATGTTATATTGCATATTCATAGAATAAAACCAGAAGACAATACATGATGCCTTAGAAAGTTACTCAGAACTAGTCTACAGATTGAAAATATCAAGTGTTTCATTTTCCCATTTATTCAAAAGAAATGAAGAAAAAACACTTTCCAGCAGAGCCACTCAAGATACCTGAAGAAAATTAAATATTCAAGAAAAGGTTAAACAAGAAAATAATTTGAGGACCGGGAAAGAGACTACATTTTAACCTAGTGACACAGCCTAAGCTATGTAGTGACTCTAGTGCCCCAGGTAGAGATACCAGCAAAAAGGAAATAAGGTGAGCAGAACATGCTTCCAGGTAACTATTCTGATATGGATTAGAAGTGGGAAGAAGATGAACAGAATTTATATTCCCTCCAGAATTAAGCTGTTTCACAATGGAAAAGGACTTCTCATTTCCCAAGATGTTTTCCATTTAATACAACTTTTGTAATAGTAACATCCATCTTAATAACCCAGCTTATTTCTCAGCTTGGACTGATTAGCATCAGAACTGGGCAGACGCCCTGACAGCAAAAAGTCAACTGAAAATGCGCCTTCTGCATTCAAATCCATACAGTAAAACAAGGAATTCCTTAGTGTTTTGCTGTTTGGGTAGTGCATTTGCTTTGCACACAGTGAGGACAAACTGGTATTACTGCCCCCACATAAGCTTTCCATTCCTGCTTTCTAGTCTATTGCTCCGCACTGCAGAGACTGGAACTCAAGGGGTGTGTTTACAGTCAAACCTCAAGGAGCTTAACTTATAATTTGTATTCAGCTCATTGAAATGCTTTTTCCAAACGATCCCTGCAAAGCAGACGCCGGTCCCCGAAGCTCTGCCGCGGCTGCCAGGCAAGAGCGCCGTCCGGGGGAGACGGAAGGTACAATTGCCTGAGGCGGTGGAAAGTACGAGAATGCAGTAGAAACGCCTTATGCAAGTTCTTGGAGCATTTCAAAGCTGAAATAAATTGGCATCTCAATAGGAGAGTAAAAAAAAAAAAAAAAACCAAAAATAAAAATGAAAAAAACCCGCTGCAGAGGTTTATAAATGCTCGCTTTAGCTTCCTGGGCAACACCTGATCATTTCTGAACACTTAACTAGTAGCTTAATTTTTGAATCTCTAATTATCATACACACATACCTTTTCCATTTGTGTAACTGTTCATAAACGACTACAGTCCTTTTGTTAGAATTCCTCAGCATATATTCTCTCTCTCAACTGGAGGTGTTCTCAGGATACATTATCATTTTAGGAGGGAAAGGCAAAGACATCATTTGACAAATATGTCAGCTCCCCAATAGCACAGGATGAATTTTCCATGCTTCACTGGCAATCTGATTCAGTATCAGTATATTCAGCTTACACTAAAAAGCTCTCTGATTTTCTAGCATATTACTTTGGCTGAGAAAACTTCAGGTAAATGCTACTCCCTCCCCACTATGGACTTAAATAATTGCCAAAGGAGCCATTGACTTAACTCTATGAAGACAGCAAAAGTACAGCTGTTACTAAAGAACTGCTAAGGATGCAAGAATAAATGCTGGGAAGGGGAGACTCAGACCTACAGCCAAAGCTGTCCTTTCCAAATAGTATTTTTACAGTACCCTTTGCCAGCTCAATTATTTCAACATATAGCAAGGACAGCCTCTAGAATTACTGAGTTTGACTCCCAATCTGTATGTTTCTTACTCCATACTTTATAGTTGGATATGGCCACTATATAGGTCACTAGGTATTTCTATCTACAGATAATCAAATGTGGCACAGCCACTGCAATAATCAGCCCTACTGTGCCCTTCCAAGCTCCTTCTCTCATGCCAGCACAAGCCTGAATTCTCTTACATACCAGGTTGTAATTTTGTCATCAGCTGGACCCTCAGGGAGATATAGCAACCGCAGTGATTTAGTATCTCCCTGACCTCAATAGAGAAGCCAAAGGAATGTTTACCTAGACACACAGGAGATAATTTTCTCTGTCATCCAGAAGCTTTAGGGGACTCCTTTGCCTTATGGAATTATTATTATGATTAAAACTCACTTAGGGGTGGGCTGTTAATGAGAAAAGGCAGTTGAAATCAAATGGCACACAGTTAAAGACAGAAACTTCTGAAAAATGCAAGAGGGATTTTGCAACTTAATGGAGCTCAAAGCCTTATTAACCATAGCAGACCTGCAGCACAGCTTTGTTATTTTCTGTTAAAAGCCCCAAAACAGAACAAAACAGCAGCTTTTTTTCAGGGAAAAAAAATTCCCAAACCTCAACTTGTACTCCACTCCACTTCTGTTTTGAGTCTGCAGTGTCCTGGAGCAATACTCCAAGGAAACAAATGACTCAAATCTGAACTGATTAGGCCTGAAGTCTTAAAAGACAAGTTGTCATGCACTATTTGTTACTTCACAGCTGACTCCAGAACATTCAGCTTGTGTGCATATTCCACTTCCCCATCTGCTCACTGCTTCAGCTTCTCTCTGACATTGTGCATTTCCAGTACAAACATCTTTGATATATTAAGAACTAAGTGCAGGGCAGCGTAAAACATGCACCACTTTTCATCAAGTTATCAGAAGCACTACTCTATCGACTATTAATCTTTATTTGTGAGCTTAACTTATTATAAGCCCCCATTTTAACATAATAAATAATGTAACTATGTATGGTAGCCTACTGCAACCTGAAATGTTATGTAGAATTTCAGTCTCCTCTGCTATGGAATATGAGGCTCTGTTTATATCTTGGTGGATCTATGTAATCTTGGTGTAAATCTACGGCAATGAAAATCAACCTATCTTTATAAGGTGTTAGCATTATTAAATCCAGAAAAACAGGCAGCTATAACTAAAAGCAAGACTGTAAATTTAAAATTTTGTGTCTAAGTTGATCAGTTTTCTCTGAAGCAACACAGGAAAGAATACATTATCAGTTCAGACTGTTTAGTGGATTTCTCAAGCCAGCAAAACCACACACACTTGGCATAAAAACAGATTTAAATCAAATAAGATTCATATGTATGTGCCTTAGACATTGTTGCTTGTTTCTAGTTATTTTTTATACCAGAAACAAAACAAGATCCTTGTTTTACAAGATCCTTTTACTGAGACATCCTGAAGAATGAACTGAATAACTTGAGTTATTTGGAATGGTATGATACCCTGAACTTCCACTGGCTTTGGGTGGGAGTCAAATACACTCACTAAGCAGTTGCTCAAAAACTCAGCACCTTACAGAATCAATCCCCTGCACAGCCCTCAAGTTACTTCAGCAGTTTTCTTTAATGAGACAGACTACTTTGAAGGAAAAACTAGCAGTAGCTCTCATCAGCCAGATTAAGGAACCGATTCAGCAGTGAAATTGAATTGCTCTACAACAGCTGGACTCGCTCCTGCTCTAGCTTTTCTCCCCCACTACACTACTCTGTTGCTTTGACACAGCCACTTTGCCCACCTCATAAAAATCAACACCAACTTCTGGTCACCTTAACACACACTGAAATACAATTCAGCAACTGCTGCTGAAGAACCAGAATCATCCTAAGCAGCAGAAAACTTTCTATGGAGCACTGAAATTGCTATCACTGCTTCATAATAGAGCACTAATCTAGATAAAACACAAGCAACTTGAGGAAAACTGAGGGTGTTAGGGATTAATGAGCCCACATATTCACCAGTAAGCATGGGTTACACAGCATGGAAGTGTGATTATTTTCCCTTCTGTTCCTAAATTTTCAGGCAAGCATTGCAGCACAGCAACCGAGCCTGTTACCTGATAAAAACAATTCAAGACAGGCTATTTACAAACTCTTGAAGAGTTTTGTTAAAAATCTATTCTTACACTTTCCACTTCTTAATATTTTACTTTAGATAAACATATTTAGTATATTTGTGTGTCCTAAGCCTGTTTAATACCAGATTTGCATTCAATGTCTATGTATGTGCACACATGTAGCTATATATATATGTATTATAATCCATGTAAAGCAGTCATGCCCATTTGGTTGTAATAATGTACTATAATTAAAAAAAACCAAACAAAACCAAAGAGGCAGCCAAGGATAATTACTCTGCAAGCAAATACAAAGGTGCACCCTAAGCAGTTATCGTAAGGGCAGGTACTGATCTTTGTCCTGTTCTGTTGGCTTTTGGTACTTGCCAGACTGTACCAGACTAATTCAGCTTGTTAAACCAGCAGAAAACTAGTACACTAAAGTGTATTGCTACACTTGTGCATAGAATCAGCTCAGCATAAGGTCCAGCAAAAGCCAAAACAATGGTTAGACCAGAGGGCCAAAGCACAGAGGTCAGAGGCACCTCCCCAATGATGATGAACACCTTCAGTTATAACTAACACCTTCACTAAAAATCCCCACCCAATTGTCTCATCACAATTTTATGCATTCTTGCTACTGAGCAAGGCCAATTTCAAATGATCAACCAATTCACTCTTTACTTGCAGGTTAGCTATGCTTGCAATGAAGAGTAATGAGCTACATTTCTTTATCCCCTTGCCATCCAGACACTAGAAGCCTGAACCCTGACTTGAGATTTTTAGGTTGCATTACCACTGACTGGTATTTCTACATACCTCCTGTTACAGTTTTCATCCCTCCACACTTTTCAAATACTTGCTTTACAACATCATTTGACAGGAGTATTGGTTCTGCAATAGACAGATATAGAAGTATGAGGGAGGGGAAAATAAAAGAAATAACTTCAATTCAGTGTATTATAAGTAATACTTATAAACAGTAGCAGTAAATATAGAAATAGCACTTTTATGAGAGGAAGCAAGCAACAGCAAGTAATAAATGTACCTGTTTAACAGCAGGCCCATGAGCACTACAGACTGATACCTCCCTGTGTTAAGCACCACGCTGCCAGAACTGCCTACGAGCAAGTTATACTTCCCAAGAAACACTGCCCAAGAGCCTTGCTGGGCTAAGCAGTAATAGCCATCTCTCAGCTCTCTCCCATTACTTGGAGCAATTATTCCTCTCCCCTCTCTCAGCAGGTAGACTCATCTTCATCCTCTCTTCTCCACATCTCCAAGTGTTAAATGCACATGACTTGCACATCCATACGACCCCAAAGTCTTTTAGCTGGCTCCTACGAAGCACAGCGAACATTTGTACAAAGTAACAACAGATTATAGGTTATTAAAAGTCCAACAAAGTGGGAATGGATATTCACATAAATGGAGTAGCATAAAGAAGCAACAAGACAAGGATGCAATGGCTCCTTTAATAAACACACTAGACTGAGATAATGCCTGAACCCTTTCAGATGCCAGTCCAGCCCCAGAGTGGGTTGCTACTGCCCCCTGCACCACCTACATGTCCTAGCAGTGGAACACTGGAGACCCTTCATGTAATGCCAGGATGGAGACTCCTCCAGACGCAGGAATTCCTCAAACATTGCTGTATCCTACAAGCATGTAGGACCATAGTATCACTGCTTACTTCTTCCTATCAACTACTATTCCCCCTCCTTTGCCACAGCCTACATTACTCGCTATGATGCTGGAGTTACACTGCAGTCTCTGCAATCCCTCTGGGAAATAAACTAATGCTTGCACATTTGAGGGACTTTACCCCTCAACAAGACCAAATAAATAGAGCTTGATTAATTTCTGATCTCCAGAAATAGAGTTCTGCAAAATCCTCCCTAGAAACAGTCCACAGGATGAGGTAAACTGCCTCCTGCTTTCAGAACTTGCAGTCATATATTTGCTCCCACATTGTTTTCAATAATCCTGGCATTTATTGAGGTAGAAATGGAAGAGTTCCTTATTAGAAATGGCTACAGAAGGAACTTCAGATTACATGCTTGAAGATGAAAAAGACACATAACCGACAAAGTATGTTAACATGATGAAAATCTATTGACTAAAAAAAAATTTAACTTGTTAGAGTGACAATAAGTTGCCATGAAAACAAAACACACAAATCTGTAGGAGCATGAAAAAAACAGTTTTAAAAATCATCATCTGCTTTATTTTACTAACACTACCTCCTCAAAACAGGTAAGCTGCATAATTTTTCATTAGTTATTTCATTTCATGTCCAAGAAGAAAGGGTCACACTTGTGTAAAACTTACTAGGAAGGTTCTTATTNCCAGGCCTGCAGAAAAAGCCATCAGGTATCATCTTGCATTTCAAGAGAAATGAGATGTTTGAGCTAACATGCAATACTTGAAATACATCCACAGTTTACCATGAGCAGCATTATTTATGGCAGCTTAGCCACACGATAGCTGTATGTGCCAAGCTGGGGAGAGAATCATTGCCAACCTGCTTCTCCCAGTACAATTCCAGTCTGCATTTGATACTTACCCAGCTCACAAAAATTGAAGTGGGAGACTTGGAAAAGGTTCTGTAGCAACTATTAAGAAGGAAGC
Organism: Tichodroma muraria; assembly: GCA_013390105.1. Lineage (NCBI taxonomy): Eukaryota > Metazoa > Chordata > Aves > Passeriformes > Sittidae > Tichodroma > Tichodroma muraria. The sequence continues at coordinate 32,328 of WAAG01083997.1, read as the reverse complement.
TTTGTTCTAAATCAAGACAAGAACTTCTCTCCTAATCCAGAATATGAAAACTGTTTTGACATGGACCATCGTGTTCATTTCCCACTGCTGATCATTATCTTCACACTATCCTGTAGAAGACAGACCTGCTACCACACAGATACAGACAGCTGGAAGCAAACTTCTGAGCTCTGCATTAAATGCAACGTCTCTGACGAAAAATAAAGAACAGTTCATAGAATTGTAATGCAAACAAAAATTTAATCTTTAAACAAAATGTTCATGATACGGAAGGTCACAATACAAAGTTCTTAAACACAATACAACACAAACAAGTGGAAAAATCTTTTTTGATTGGAAATTATTATTTATACAAAGACTAGATGCCAACAATATTATTGTACAAAGTTTGACAGTGGATTCATAAATTGATTCCCTGAAAATTCCCTCATTTTGAAGAAATAGTGAATATTAAAGTAATGGCTGAAGTGAATTCAAGGAATTCAGAGTTACATTTGTTTCCATCCTCAATTCTAAGCACTTGGGTTAGGTTTCATGGTACAAAAGGGATACTAAAGGCACACTGTGGTTTGAAAACAAGGCTAGTTAGCATAGCCTTTACACTTTCCAGCTTTTGTCTCGGTGTTTTTAAACAGCCAAATACACAGCTAAAATAATCCAACCCTCCTGAGGGGGTGCAGAGTGAACAAATTAAAGTCTGCAAAAAATGTAACCCATTTAGCCTATAAAGCAATATTACTATTAGTTATGCATTCAAGTGATTCTTCAAATCCTCTACCATTTTAGAAATTAAGTACCTTTCTCCAAGTTATTTCTGTTACTTCACCCCTGACAGAACTAGTGTAAAATGCACATTTAAGATCATTTTTCACCGTCAGTTTGGTTGATTATGGAAAAGGACTGATGCACTCCTAAAAATTTGAAGCTGCTGGCCAAGTCAATTATCTGTTGATTTAACTTTTTCAACACAGGTTCCTAATTTAGAAGAAAGCTTTAAAGAAAGTTCTCATTTAATCTGATATAAATTATTAGACTGCAAGTCTTAAGTGTCAAATTCTGGCATAAAGTGTTCTTTAATATTAAGTTATGAAGTCCAGATGGGCCTACTGCAATTATTAACACAAGTCTTGCCACAGGGGTGTAAATCAATGCATTGTGGTTTAATCACATGTACCACAACTAGCTCTGTTGATGAACCATGTCAATTCCTATGGGACTGTTACACAACTCAAAATTAGTTAACATAGTTTGGAGGAGTTACATATGGACATTATGAAACACTGTTCCAGCAGAACTGGTCAGCACATAAACACAACTAACCAGTTTAAATTAAACATTTCTAGAACTACATAGAAAGCAATTAGTTTTACCACATTTTGGCTCCCTGAGAAGAAAAGTGCTCCAACTACAAAGGTCTTTGGAATGGCATCAGTACAGTGGATAAACATGCACCTCTCACACAGCTCCTGCAAAGACATCTACCTTCATGTTGATCAGACTTGTTTGGGCATTTTCATTCAAAATAAACTTTACACTCCACAAAACTGGCAGTGGAACGGGAGCAAGAGATGACTAAAGGTAGTCTAGTACTAAAATTAGTTTTATCTGTGATGATTTGTTATTACAAATTGGAATGCAGTTTGTTAGCACACTTCTTGAACACAAAGTTATTAAGGGCACAGTTTACTTCATCTGCTTAACCCATAATTGACAGTTTTTTGAAAACTGTATTATGTTAAAGTTTTAAAATGTGTTTTTGGAAAGCATGCTAACCTCTTCTTACCCCAGGGGCATAACTTATGTTTTTAGTGAACATGATAAACATCATGAGAATTAAGACTTCAACTATAATAAAACAGCGCACAGCAGAAGAATGAAGTCAGGAAACATTTTATTTCCATCCAGTTTTGCAAGTATTAAGGATGGCATAAGAGTTTATCCCACCACTATGATTTATGAAATTATTACATCCCTAGAAGAGGCAAAGCTTATAATGCTTCCTGTCTTTTCCTCCCAAATGCTTAGAAGTTGTGTGATTATTTAGTTTGTTTTATCTGTGTCTTTCTGTCCCTATCTAATGCAAACCTCAAACCTCCTCCATCCTCTCCCCAGTAACTGGCTATGGAAAAGCTGCACTGAGGCAGTCAGTAATGAGAAGTTATAAAAATATTAATCAGCAACATACACTACACTAATACCTGGGATGCTCACAACATACAGAAGACAACTTTGACACTATACTGTGTTCTGTTTGCCATCATTGTTTCTGAAGATCAGTAATGTAAGATTGGTTCTCCAGGACATGCACACAAGTTACTTCAGATTCTTCTGATTCTTTCCAATTTCTAGGCAACAATTAATTTTTTATTTACTATTTTTAAGACAAAATGCTGAAACCGGTTCTAGGTATTTAATAGCAAGATTCAAATGGCATCTTCAACAATTATAGAATTAATGCTTAGTACTTGTCAGAAGCTTTTAAAAATTAAGTTATGTTGAAAAATTACTTTCAGTATACCCCATGCAATTAAACTGCTCAAATAGATTAAACTCTTAATTTAATACATCCTAAGTTAGAGAAGAATTCATCTTTAGAAACTAATTTCAGACAGTTCTTAGACCTCATATGGCAAGAGATAAAACTATTTTAAATCATCACTATCGACAGAAAAAAATTCTCATAGGAAGAAAGTATATACACTCTCACTATAGCCAGGCAATCATCCCTTCTTTTTTAATACAACCATAAACATTTAGCTGAATTATTTAAATCAGTAGAACCTAACCAACAATTCATGTTCCAAAATTCAAACGTTTACCTGTAAAAGGCTGCATCTTTTGTTTGAATATGAATAATTTTTATTTTCCAATACAATCAACTCCATTCAATGCATTAAAGTTTAAGACTGATTTGTAAGTTGCTCCCTCTCCTTCACTACTCTCTACTTATACAGATCTTTAGAGAGATATTAAGCAAGACTTGTAGAATGCACTGATGCAGAGTTTCATTTTAAACTTAGGACTTATCTGAGCATGCCTGCAAACGCTCTCTTACACGAGGTGGAAGTGTTTTTAACAACCTTTCTTCTACAATTAGATTATTTCGCTTTAAGAGCTGACATTCTTCCAGTTCAGCAGGAAGCGTTTCAAGATAGTTTCCAATGAGCTCTAACTGAACAAGATTCAGTAGCTGACCCACAAAAGGGGACAAATTCATCAGACTGTTATTTCCCAGAAGAAGAAATTGCAGCTTTTTGCACTGAAATAATCCATCAGGCAGCATTTCAATCTAGAAAAAGGAAAGAGAAGAACAAAAAGTACATTAGAAGTTGTTAGCCTGTGTGCAGCTGCATGCTCTGACATTCCCCCTTTTTATTTTAGGGTGAAAAACCCTTTTAGTTTATGAAAGGAAAAGGAAGACTGTAGTTCCTCTATCATTATATGATCAAGTGCTTGAGAGCACTACAATGGTTTTATTATCCCTGTTTCCTTACAAAGCTGCTTAGCTCCTGGCACAAGCCAGGCCTGGAAGGGGGAGCTCATCCACGCGTGCACGCTGAATCGCACGCAGGCGTGTGCAGGTGGCAAGGGAGAGGAACAGCCTACTATTCCTAAGAATCACTTAATGAAGAACAAGCACGGACTGTGGGGAGACACTAGCAGCTCCTGTATTGTGAAACCTGTACAAGCAGTTATCTGTGCAGTGCACTAGGCCTGGCCCACTCTACTGACATGTAACATCCAAAATCAGCCTCACCAATGAAAATAATTATAAACCTCAAAAGAAGTCACAAGCCTGAGCCCCACACTAACAAGCCAGACAGTTTAGCACTGATTGTGAGGTTACCAGCCATAATTATCTCCCTCTTCCCAGACATTTACCTGAGCTGCTCACCAACCAGCTGTTCATTCACTTCAGCTTTCAGTTTGATGTTTTAAGGTAAACATTAAACACTGCTCACTTCCATTAAAATACTACATAGGATTGACAACTGCAGGGAAAGGGATGCTAACCTATACCATCTCTGGATCAAAGCCCTTAAGCCACTACAAACCAGGATAGTACTTATTCAGCATTATGTGAGCTTTGCTGATACCAAAGCTTTAGTAATTAAACAAGCACCACCCCTTTTTTCTGGATTTACTTTAATCATAAACACCACAGAAGAAACAGCAGCCTAAGCCTATTTTTGGTTTTGAGTAGTAATTCAAAGTTCTACTTACATGGTTTTTTGTCAAAGCCAAGTACTGTAGGTTGGTCAGATAACCGATTTCTTCAGGGATGGAGGTTAGCTTATTATAGCTAAGATCCAAATAGTGTAACTTTCTACAAAGAAATAGCTGCAATGGAACATTCTTAATATTATTATAATTTAGATACAACTGTTCCAGGTTTGATAGTGCACCAATCTGCACTGGGACATATGAAATACTGTTGTGCCACAATTTTAAGCAAGAAAGATTCTTAAGATGTTGGAAACTAATTATTTCTTCCACTGTTCTGAGATTATTTTCTTTTAAGTCAATTTCATGCAAATTGTTTAGGGTAAAAATGGAATGGGGAATGCGCTCTAAATCACAGCAGATTAGTTCCAAGGTTCTCAGGTTTACCAGCTTCTTCAAGTTATTTAACACTATCAGTTTATTTCCCTCATTGTTGATAGACAAGTGTTGCAAGGAAGGCAGAAGATCCGTAATCACTTGAGGTATACGGGAAAGGTTGTTTTTTAAGTGAATTGATCTCAAATTTTTTAGCCCCTGAAAGCCATCATTGTATATGGAGTTGTGATGATCTAACATGAAATATCCTGTTAAGCACAATTCTTGTAGGTTTTTTAGATGAAAGACCCAAAATGGAATTCTTCCCATCTCACTAGACTTCAAACGCAAGGTTTTCAGATTTTCTTCTAAAAAGCTGACTGCTGGATAATCCATTGTTAGTGAGGAATGATAAACATTGAGTTCTTTGAGACTGACAAGCTGGGTCACTGCTGAAGGAAGTTTGGCTTCAGGAATAAGTTCCAGGCTTAGGACTTCTATTTCTGTCAGTTCAAAGACACTGTCTGGAAGACCATTTAACATGAAAAGGTGAAGTTCAGTCTTGTCTTGGGAGTTTCTTACTAGTTTATTTTTCAGTTTTTCCACTGACCATTCATTGTTAAGATTTATCTGTTTGAGTTCATTTTCACTCAAATCAGACAGGAATATTGAGAATCGTTGGGAATAAAGAGGATCATACTGATCTGCCAAGTGAAGAATAAATGCAAAGTCATTCTTCACATCAGGTATATCAGTGTAATTACTTTTCTCTCTCAACTTCTCAAAAGAGTATTGCTTAAGTGAACTTCTTAACATCCACCACAAACTGTAAGTACAAGTTAATCCATACAAGATCACTAAAACAACATAAAATGAAGCCAAAACTTTAAAAATTTCTGCTAGTGAATAAACACACTGGTACCTTTTGTAGCCTGTAAAGGCTTGAACATTAACTACACAATCAATTTCAAGTGTAATAAATGATAAATAGTAGGGAACATAAATTACTATTATGACAACTACAAAGACTTTCACTATGATCTGTTTCATATACACTGTGTATACAACATCCTTTTCTTCGGCGTGTACTCTGAATTTCTTCACTTTTTCAAATATAGCTTTAGCTTGTTCCCCTTCTTTTTTGTCAAGAACACTTGAATTTTCTCTTCCAGTTGTTTCCAAGCCATGCTGTGAATATGGCAGGGACTGTCTGCTGGCCCCTATGTCTCCTGAACACTGAGGTGATGAAATCACTGTTTTTGATTTGGCTGTTGGCAATTTCCTCGCAGACTGCTCAGCAACTGTTTCTGAGAGGGCACGCGTTGTCCAGGGAGAGTCGAAACACTTCTGAAGAACCGCTACAAAGTGCTCAAGCCTGGAACTTGTACTAGGATAGTAAAGCCAGAAATTACTGCAAGCTGCAAAAATAAAGGTATGCAAAAGCACTAGGTATGGAAAAAATTTGGCAAACCAGTGAAGTTGTCGCTCATAACATACTGCATCAATGTAGGAATACTGCTGCCGATGGAGATAATTCTGGATTTTAAGCGGGATGATTATTGGTGCTGTCGAGCTAGCTGACATGTTAAGGCTGGCTTTAACTACATCCCAAGGCACAGCACAATGATTGTCAAACTCTAGCTTGCAAGGAAGACAACACAATACTCTGGTTTGAGTAAGCTGGAGAGCCCCAGCGAGCACAGCAACTAGCAGCATTATCATGGTGAGGTAATACCAGAAGACATCCCACCATGGTTTTAGTATGTGGTAGGATGACTGGGCATCTGCTAAGCATTTGAGTTCTGTTAGCGTGATCATGACTTTCACCTGTGGGAGAACAGCAGCTGGTAGAAGAAAATAAAAAAGAAAAGACATTCTTAGAGAATTGTTAAAAACAACTTATCTCACTATTAAATACTTGAAGTTTATTACTGTTTTCACAGTTTTAAATACGTGTAACATGTGGCCTGGACTCCAGAGCATAGCAAAAGGATCCAAGAACTTCTGTGACTTGACCACAGCCATCATCTCATGGACTTATTTTATGGAAAGGTACTTGGGAGTGCAAAAAGTTAGAGTGAAACTAGCATAAGAGAAGGTATATTTTAACCAGACATTTGGGTACTGCTCCAGTAGAAGCAACGAGCAAGCATAAGTCGAAGAAGTGGCTGATGTATTATTAGCAGTCTTTCACTACCATCGTAAACTTACATAAGTGATTTCTTATTTATGAAGAATTCCAAAATCAGAGTGGTACATTAACATGATGGCTCTTGTAATTTAGAACTTTCTACCAGATTAAATAATTCTACCCAATTAAAAATGCACAAATTCCCAAAAAGCCCTTGAGTATTACATATTCTTACACATAATTTCCCCTCTTCTCCCATCAAGAGAATTAAGCATATCGGCAGAATTAAAACTAAGGTGGCACAATGTATTATTGTTCAATATTGTTATATATATAAAAATGACATTTAACTCCCAGAAGATTCATACTTACTTTACTAATTAAAGAGAATAAAAAATACAGCACTGCTCAGTCAGGAGGTCTACACCTTTTAAAATTCCTTGGACATGCCATCTTTACATTTGTCTTCATTCTGGATGGAGAAAACATTGAACATACTTATTGTATATTGGCTTAATGTAAATAAAGAGCAAACATTTCAGCTTTCATTAGAACTGCTGCCTTATTATGCCTCCATTAAGCTCTGCACTGCTACAGGTACATGACACAGAACAGTATGTTCTCATATGAGATCATGCAATGTGCAAAGTCAAAGTTTTGCAGTCACATCAACACAAAAATGCCCTAAGACCCAGGGAAACTGCCTACAAGCTAAGCCCTATTTCAACAAGGAAGTAATTTTTTTCCCCAAATAACTATGAACTTGTTACTTGGGAAACTGACCCCCACCTGGCTACATCCTCCTTTCAGGCAGTTGTAGAGACTGGTAAGTTCTCCCTGAACCTCCTTTTCTGCTGGATGAGCTCCCCAGCTGCTCCTCACAGAACCTGTGCACCAGACCCTCCCCCAGCTCCACTGTCCTTCTCTGGGCTCACTCCAGCACCTCAACGTCTTTCTTGTAGTAAGAAAGAACTACAACTGCTACTAGTAAAGTACTCCCCTTTGTTGTAGGAGGGGCCCAGAACCGGACACAGGACTCAAGGCGTGGCCCCGTCAGTGCTGAGCACAGGAACTCCCCTGGCTACACTGTTTTTGACACAGACCGGATGCCATTGGCCGCCTTGGCCACCTGGGCACACGCTGGCTCTTGTTTATAATATACTGGTACTGTATATTTCAATTTTAAACAGAGCTGACAAACCGTTCTAAAAAGTCAAACAATGGCTGAAAATGATTCTTACTCCGCATTCAAGTGGAAAAAATAAATTAACCCCTCTTGCAATGACAAAGCTCTTCATAATAGAATACAAAAACTTACCAGACCCACCCAAGGGAAAGCACCTGAAGAAGGACTGGATGGTAACAACACACTCCTGTAAGGAAAATAAATTGTCATAAGATTGTGAAATATTTGGACTCCAAAAACTGTGAGCATAGAACAGCAGCTCATTAGTCCTTCCACAACAGCATTTCAAAAAGCCAACATCTATAAGTAAAAGACCTAACAATCTACAAAATGCCACCTACTTCAAATTATTTACTTGTTCAGTATCTGAAAGTTGCTTTTCCTAAAGTAAAGTAATGGCTTCTCTCATTGTCTCCTTTCTAAGCACTAAAAGCCATTTAAGCTCAACAGTTTTTGCATTTACGTAAAGTTACAAGTTCTGCAGCTGAGATTCTCTACACAGCTGAAAAAGAGCAATTTCTTCAATCACTCCAGCTTCCAAAAGCACATCTCAAATGCCTTTAAAATGAGTTCTTTTGATATAATTCTTGTGGTTTGAATATAAATTTGTTGGTATAAAAGCACAAAGAAAAACCCATTCAAATTATGGCTTTCATGCTGCAAAGAATACCTGGATCACATCTTGACTCAAGCTAAACATGCTTGATTTGAACGTAAACAGAAGAAAATCAAAAACATTTTTTTCACTTCCAACCTCAAATTAAAACCAGTCAACTCTTCTTGCTTGAACTTTTTTATGAAAATGAGAGACTTGGGACCTCTGTTAAAGTTGTAAAGAACACACTAAGAAATTAATATATTGAATGATGCAACAAAGTAAGATCAAAAGATTAAACCAGCAAATTTTTAATAAAGAAAAACACTTGAAAAGTCAAAATTATCACTAAATTGGTTGAGAGTTTAACACAGTGTGAAAGGTCTAATGAGCATGAGGATGGGAGTAATTCTTTTCCTGACAAACATGTTAACTTCATCAGGGACTTGGGAAGATACTAATGTTTTAAGATGACTCATATTACTAAATGCTTACTGGAGTATTCTTGGGGAATAAGGCATACCTGTTCAGTACAAAGAACAAAATTCAGAGTACAATAAAGCAGTTCACACTCTTTGATAAAGTATTTTCCCTAAAATTCACAAATTTAGGAGAACAGAAAATGAAACTTAAGCCAATTCTGTGAAAATCTTATTGGTATACTTGAGTATGCATCACTCAATACACCTTTTTCAGCCAATGGCATAATGCTGAAAAAAAAAAAAGTGTTTTGTTTTTGTACAGATTGAGAACTCAAGGTGAAGCTGACCCATGTAAATTTGTGAGGTCTGTTTCTATAAAGTGCTTTGTCACCTCTCTGCCTTGCAGTGGAAAGCTGTTAGTCCCCACCAGAGATTCCAAAAAAAAAGACTATATCCTTGCTGTGGTTTTACAACACTTTCTATCAGAAAGCAAATGTCATACTATTAAGTATTTAAATACTTGAAATCTGGTCTGGTGAATGACTGCTTTCTAAAGTCTTCCAATGAAGAATGTGTATCCATTACAAGTCTATGTTTATGAAATAAAGCTTCCCATGGGAGGAGTACACAGTATATACAATTGTAATGTAAACATGTAAATTATTGATGATAATTTTGCTGAAGACATTTTCCTTTCAAATCTTATCTGTATGCCAAGAGTGACTATCAAATGTAATAATGATGAACTGTAATGGATTTGATAAACCTCATCTCCAGCAGCTTTCAACCCATATCAAAGCCATAAAAGCTTTTCAAAGTGGTCTAACTCAATTGGCAGTCTTTCTTAGAAGAGGAAAGAATGAAACTTAGCCCCAGGCAAAATGATGACTTCAGTAGAGTTACTCCAGACCAATACAGAGACACAGGCCAGAAAAATAAAGTAATGAAGATCACTAATACTGAGGTAATTTTAAGTTACTTCAAGATTTATTAAATCAGAACAACAGAAACATATCCAAAATGCGAATAAAAGTCTTTCATTTTGAAAAATATTATCTATAAGCAACAGACACCCACCACCACCCCTAGCTGCCAAAAGGATACTTAGCATTGCATTAGTCTGTCATTTGGCCATTGCTTACAGAATTTTAGGCGATTTAGTCAGGGATGTCTTTGCAGCAAGGCAATTACCTTGCTTGTCCTCCCTAAAGGGTATTCAACTGGTGTTTCTGACATACTAATTTAATCAAAACAGATTTATACAACTAAAGCTTTATACAATTACTTGACAGGTACTCCTGTGGCCCCTCTGTCTTGTTTTTTTTTCCCTCCCTCTCAAAGAAACACACCCACCAAGTTTTCAGGCAGTCTCCTTAGATTCTTGCAGTTGCTTCTCAGCCTACATAAGGAGATGCTGACATATTAAGTGATGTTTGTTTTACCAATTTCCTATCAAAAGTTATTACTGAACTATAGTACCTATATATATAACTATATATCTATTCAGAACTCCATTCTACATGAATTTCCTAGCTCAGACATTGCTTTCCAATAAAATACCCATACCTAACCTAGTTAATAATTTACTTCTGGCAGCTGAATCGCTTTATGCAAATAATTTTATTTCTTTCCAACTCTCTTCTCAACTGTAAAATCATGGTAACATTTCTGCTATGCTGTAAAAATTATTAAATGAGGAATATTATACGCTAATAATTTCTTACTAGGTATTTAGCTGTTTTGGATTGTACTAAGCTTCTGTTTGGTTCTGAGAGCTGGAAATACATGCTATTCCTTTTCCTAGTAGGGTTGAGACAGTTATCACCTTTGTCAGATCTCAGAAATAGGAATTTGTATTTGTAGTCCTCATTCTACCTAGACAAACTCTGATGCTTCTAAAATATGAAGAGTTAACTAGTATACTAAATTAAAATTTCAACATTTGGCCAAAAAAAGGATACTGATGTTTTTTCAACATTTATAGACTGCTAAGACCAAGCAGCATTCTCTCAGGATAGCAGATGTTGAGAACGGAAACAGCAACTGAGGTCACAAAAAATATATACCAAATGTATTCTGTCTCTGCAAGATAATTATTACTATGTACAAATATAGCTACAAGATTTAAGAATGGTCAAAAAACAGTCCTTTAGTTTTAAGTTTTCCTGATGCTGCCTAAGATTAATGAAGAGCTTTCTAGAAGGGAATATTATTACTTTCACAGAAAAGAACTTAATTGCATCTAGGAAAATATAATTATCAGGGCAGCAATACAGAAACACATCTGATTTCACTCTATTAGTTCTGACATCAGAAAGCTGATTTGGATTTTCAGTAGTGGCTCATATCTCCTTTTAGAAGCAGCAGGTTTTCATCTTGTTTAACAGGAAAGACAGTTACTTGTGAATGATGGCCTGACAAGCTGAAACACTTGATGTTTGGTCTAAACAGCTAAAATAGAATAACGAGAACAGATAAATTTCCAATTGATATCTGATGCAAATTTGGGCACTCTTTTTGTATGCTAGCTCCCCTGAAACCCATCTTATTATCTTTTTAAAGAATATCCCCACCGCAAAGAAAGAAAAGGGAAAACTTGAGACTGGGATGAAATACAAGTCTGCTTGAAATGGAAATTGAACAGGCTTTATCAATCCTCCAGCAGTGTGCAATTTGGCTGCACAACCCCCTCAGACTCTTTAGTATCTTCCTACTCATATTACTCTGCATTATGTATTTACTAATTGGACAAAGCAACCAGCTGCATCTTCTTTTAATAAAATGAAGGAACTGAAAGACAAATTTCACATTGCACACGCTGTGTGGTAGCTTATGTACAAACTGCATACCTAAACATAACTGTACAGTTCAGAGCTGCACATATGCATGGGATCAGGAGAGCTGAAAGCCGTGTTGTGCCTATCAGAAGCATCTCCTAGAACAATGCTAAGTTTCAGAACCACAAACAAGTGATCAGACTTGAATTCTACAGTAAATCCACAGTAATCCCGCTTTGTTTCCTGAACAAACACAAAGTTAGTTTAGGACCTAAGTTCACGCCTTGTACTTAGGCGTGAGTTCAAACCCAAGCGTGCCGTGCAAGTCTCCAACTGCAAAAAAATTCCTTTTTTGAGTAGGTTGTTTGAAGAGACCCAACAGCTGGTAAGGTTTTTCAGATAGTAGTATTATCAGAAACACACTTTGGTAGGAAGACAAGTTTAAGAACTACAAAAACAAGCGTCAAGGTTTTATCATCATCTGAATCAATAAAGAACTTTGAAGTAAAAATCCTCTAGCCCCGTATTTGTAAGAAACTAAATAATAACTTGAAGCAAAGCAGACACTGCTTTTAACTCCTGTTTGGTAAAACACTTGAGTATTGACGTATCCCATCTCACTTCAATTAAGCAATTATTTTCCCAACTTTGTAGTCAGTCACCGCAAAGTTAGTATTTAAACAATGTTAATGTTTAATAAAAAGTGTTTACTTGGAAGAGGCACTGGAAAAGCAACAATCAGTTTCACACTTGCACTGGCATAGGTTGGAAATTAAAGTTTATCTTGTGAATAATTTAAACACAGGCTAGAAACAGACAGTTTTTAGTTAATTTTCAAATTCCCTCCCTTCTTCAAATATTTTGGATTACACAACAAATACAGACCCAGATTTTGCTTTCATTCAGATGGAAAAATTAGTTCAAAGAACTAACACTTTAGCATTAAAATCACAATGTGCTATTATTAAATTTCAGGTCAGTAGATCCTCATATTTGGATGCAGGTGTTTTATTTAATTACCAGAAAGTAGCTAAATAAATATTCCACAACTTGAACTACTCACAGAATACTGGTATTTTCCTCAGAAAACTAAAGCAATAAGAGGGAAATAAGAGGTTACATTTTCTGGGGTTTGAAATAATAGCTCTAAAGATCAATGTCACTTTAATTAAGCCCGAGTAAACTACATGACCAGAGTTTTGTAGCTGTTGTGCCACAAAACTGAAACTTTGCTAACTAAAATCACAATTCAAACTACTATCTCACAAAGAAACAAAGAGTTTGTAACAATGTCTAAATGCTACTCACAATTAGTAGCAACCAGATTATGTTACTACAATATTGTTATTGGTATCACTGGACCCCTTACCAGCATTTTAATCCCTTTAGTTTCTTACAGACAACTAAATTCTCAATTTCAGTATAAGAAATTGCATTCCAGTTTATAGCATCCAAACATACTTAAGACTGAGCCCTTATGACAGAAATGCAATCACATAATTTTTTTCAGTGTGTGCAAATACATTATTTTGACACAGAGCAACACCAATAAGAATTAAAATGAAAATAGTCCATTACAAGTTCTCCACAATTCGCTTCTGATTGTTTGAAAGACCCTAGAATCCTCTTGGGTGTAACATCAGAAGAAAGTATGCCACCATTGTACCTTGAACAGCATTTGTAACAGCTTTACTGAGAGCTGCATCATCTGCCTTCCTTCCAAGATACTGCACCACAAAAAGCACAGCCTTTTCATATCGGTAAGTTTAAATCAAATGGCTGGAGAAACTATTCATAAGTATTATGACCCTTTAGTTCAATAGTGAATTACAGTTTGACTTCAACTAGCTAAAAATTAAATCCAGAACTCATTTGTAGCAGACTAACAACTCTTGCGGAAAACAATCCCCAAACCCAAGCATAAGTACAATAAACTCTGTGAGTGAAGCCCACTCACCAAGACTGGTAAAACTCTAACTGGAATTATATAACCTATACCACTTAAACATTAAAGACAACATACGTAAACATTAGAATATTAATTCCACTTTACATTTCTCAACCTTCAACATGGCTACCCATGATATCTGAACCAAACAGCTTCATAACCACAGCACAGACTGCTAATTTATCTTTAAAAAGAGTAACTGCAAAAGCAACTGGCAGAATAACACTATTTACAAGACAAGAGCTGAACAGCTGTTATAAGGCTGCCTAAGGATAAATACAGAGAGTAGCGTGAAACATTTAGATAGGCAGCACAGAGACCCATCTAAACCACACCTTATCCCCTTAGTCACATGAAACATCCATTTCTAATCCTAGCTGAGTAAAGCTTTATGGCTTTAGCAGTAGGTACTGTAAGCTGAAGCAGTATTATTAGTGCCACAGTCTCTTTTGCTACCTGTAGCACATCAGGCAGAGCAGGCACAGCAGCAGCTAAAGCATGACAAGATTTACCCCTCCATCACCCTTCAGAAACTCCTTAGAAAAATACTTCTTTGACAGTGACATACTGCTCTAAAAGGTTCATTCTGCAATGCTGGAATACTGATGGATGTTTCTTTAGCACTGTTGGTCCCTCTAAAAATTATTCAACATGCTTTCATTAACTTCAAACAAGAGCTGTATTGGTAACTTGCAATAAACAAAAGGCAATTTTCTCCCCATAAAAATCATGTTTTCCTGAAAGAGGAAACAAATACAAGCCAGACCAGCAACTCTCTTCTCTCAAAAGTGTAAAGGAACTAGCAAGCTAATATTGCACAATTTTTAAAAGCTACATGAATCCTAGTGAAATTATAAGCCAATTGCATTATGTGAATATAAAATTCAGTAGAATGTAACAATATATGCTAATGTAAAACACTCTGATAAACATTTGTTATCTGGCTACAACTGAATGCTTTAAAAAAACTCAAGAAAATCCTTAAAAAATCCCCCCCTGTATCACACATTAATTACTGTTTCTCTGCCATAATTGTTTTCATTTCCAATGTCATCTCATTTCATGTCCTTTGTACGGCTCAGGGCCACAGATACTGAAGTCACCCCTTCTATTCCCCACACTATCATCTGAGCTACATGGATACTGAAGTAAACATGCAAAATATAGATGGACAATACTTAATAAATTCTACAAGTACCTAGGAAGGTGCCTAAGAAAAAATTCCAAGACACCTGAAATAATTGATGCCTTACCTTATCCTTTCAGCAAACAAACAAAGCTAGGAGTCAGCAGAACATACAGCATAAATACTTGAAACCAAAAGAGACCACATAGCTTCGACCTTGTTCTAGGACTGCCTCACAGGTATAGTTTTAAATGACCACACTAGGGGCCAATTCAAACACGGTTTACCTTAGCAGCATAATTAATTACAGTCTTATTATAAAATTAAGCTTTAGGGAAGCCCGCTTTAATCACTCCTACATAACTGGTTAACTGCAGCATTCACTACGGCCAAATTCTGACCCAAAGCCAGGAAGCTGCCCCAGTTTCACCCCTGAGCAGACGGGCCTGACAAAGTCAGCCTGACGCCACTTGCACAACTCAGCCAGGGCGCAGAGAGGCTGCCACGCAAGGGGCTGCTACAGGATCCCTGTCTAGCTGGGACGAGAAACGCGTTGGCCAGACAGAAGAAAGACAACGACAAATAGGACGGTTCTTGCTCGACAAGCAGAACTGTCAGGCCTCAACACTGAGTTAACTGTTTGCTCCCTTGCGGGAAGGCTGGGACTCGGCTCCCGCCTGCCGCTTGCTCGAGGGCAGGTGCCGCCTGCACGCCCGGGGCCGAAGGGTAGCAGCTGCCGCCCGGCCGGGCGAGCCCGGGGCGGAGGAAAGCGGACCCAGGCGACCTGCAGCGCCCGGGTCACTCGAGGACACGCGCGGATATCGGTTACGCAAACCACAGAGCGGTGTTCGCCGCGCTCCGCCCGCGGGCCCCGGGGCGCCCACAGACCCGCTGCCCGGTTCCCCCCTGCGGCCCGCGGGGCCACGGCAGGTGAGCGGCCCCGCCGCCGGGCGCCGCCGAGGGA
>WAAG01083997.1:5624-16556 GCA_013390105.1 Tichodroma muraria | reverse complement strand
GGTGTCACGTTACCGCCCGCGCAGCCAATGGCGCGCCCCGGCGGCGCCGCTGACGGGCCGGGGGCGGGGGAGTGCGGCGGACAAAAGCGCCGAGCCCGGCCCCGGACCGGCCCCGCCGCTCACCTGCGGAGCCGCCTGACCGCCCCTCCCGGCAGTGCGGAGAGCTCCCGGCACCGCGGCAGTGCCCGCCCGCAGGCAGCAACCCGCCCCCTCCCCGTGCCGGTGTTTAAATAACCCGAACCGTTGGAAGAGGTGGAGGAAGTGAGAAAGCCATCGTCGCGGGCTGTTAGCGAATAAAAATAGAGACGGTGGCAGTAGCGAAAGGCAATTCAATCCCACCGGAGGCTTCGGCCGGGACGGGGTGCAGATCCCGGAGCCCCGCTGAGGGCGAGCGGAAGGAGCGGGGCTGGGGATGCTGGGGAGCGGTACCGCGCGGGTGCGTTCGGGATGAGCTCCCGCCCCAGCTGCGGCACCGCCGCTGCGAATGTCCTGCTGCACCGGGGGTCTCCTTCTGGCGCCAGGGACACCCAAGGCCCACCACCTTTTCTGACAGGAACAGTCAAAATTCTGTGCGGCTAGATTGTTCTATGGCTCTCAGTTCCACTGAAAACCTGATAGCGATATTACAAAGTTCACGAATAAACACAACGTTTTAAAAAAGTCATAATTCATTTTACTTTCCTTTACTTCACCTCCTCTTTCTCCAGCTGGAAGTGCAGCTCCCTTCTCCAGATGTCTGAATAGGCCAGTTCTGCTGGGAAAAGGCATGAAAGACTGAAGGAAAATTTTGATTCCTACCTAGTTTTCTACAAAAACTGGGACAAATGGGCTCTGTCTCCCTCCTCTTAATCTTGAAAACAGCTCACTCTATTCAAGTAATTGTCCTGACATATTTTTATTATTAGTAACGCCATTGCAAGGACCTAGTCTAAGCTCTTTTTACAGTATAATTATACTCCTTACACTGGCTCTGCTATGGTAATGTTTTTTCTCTGTCCAGTCATCAATTTCATGGGAAAAGGGACTATCTTTAAAATATTGCTCTTCCTCCATGAAACACAAAAACCCTTTTCTCCACTGCTGTACTAAACTGCCTTCATTTTAAATAGCAGACACAAAATTTTGCAAAAGTCAGCAATTTTCAAATTGTATTCAGTTTTCAAAGGTGTATTCAGTACACATTTGTCTAGCAGTGTCAGTTTCAATTTAAAAGACGCATTAAAACGTATCATACTTTTGAGGAAGCACAAGCATTGCACTGGAGCCAAAAGTGAAACTAATGAGAACGAAAAGGAACCTCACTTTTTAATCCAAACATGTAGAAATACCAATGTAAAGGTTGAAAAAAAAAAAAAATGAAGACCGTTTGTTCTTCTGGTGTGCAGTCACGGTGGTAGCCTAGCGGGGAACGTATTTGTTTTAGGCTGATAGTTTCTACTTAGGGTGATGTAGGTTGATAGTAATCTAACCTCAGAGAAACAGCGACTGTCACCACAAAGATGTCAACATCGTGGCATTGTCTGCAACTACCGCTCCGAGAGTCGTTGGTGAGGTTTGGTAAACAGCAGAGAGCAGGCCAGCCTCTTCCCAGGAGACCAATTCCCCTTTGTCTCATGACCTGCCGCCTCCTTAGCTGGCTGTATCATCGAGACAAATTTTCTGCTCCATTAGTGTTTCCCTGAGGAATTATTTAATCTGTTTTACTGGGACTATTTCCCCCATCCGTGAGCAAAATAAATAAAAGTACATCTCATTTATAATCTTGCTTTCTACTAACTCAAAAACGAAAAGTCTGTCTCCAGGATCTGCCATATTTTCTTTTTGTCAGCAATATGCTTGGAATTTGCTTCCAATAGGAAGACCAATTAATGTTTGACTAAATTATAAACCCAAGAACTATATGAGCTAAGAATCAAAGTACTGGTTTAAGTCAGAACACGGAAGTTAATGTTCGCAAAGCTCATGATTGCTTGAGTAGAAGATTGCAGCAGAACAATTATCTAGGTTTGGTTCTTTACTCTGATACTGAGTAGCTCCTGGGAAGCACGGGGGGGGACTCAACCCATCAGTCGAACCATACCAATCTCTGAGCAAAGGAAATATTTTATTAACATCTTACTCAAAACCAATACTGTTTTTGCAGTGCAGCTATTCACTGTATACCTAGCAGATCAGGCTCATCTTTAACTTTATCTTAGTGACAATTTCAGGATGAATTTCTTCCAGTCTTTTTCTAGCAACACTATCTGGAAAATGTTCTTCAAGCTCCAACACCCTTTTTATTTGTTTATGACAGCCATTTATAAGATACTGAAAAGCAACAGCTTGACAATGCTGTGAAAGTTGAGCTTCCTTTCACACATCATGCCATCTCCTGATCTTTTTTAACTTGCTTTTTTAACTTTATTTAGATGTCACAAACACAACTTTGAATATATATATATATATATAGAATAATGATTTCAAATGTTATGCTCAGTGTGACTATTGGGTATCCAGAGCATCTGCTTCAATCCCTTCACTTGAACAATTTTGAGAAATCTCCTATAGTAAGAAAGGGAAAGCTATATATTAAAGTGCTGTATATTCAAATGGGTAATACAGTCAAAATTTCACTTTGAAATTTTTCTATTGAAAATTCTTTTTAATATTACAGAAATGATATTACCCTTGTCTTTGAACCCTCCAGCAGTGCTTGGAGTTGCAGGAGCAGCAGCATCTTGATTGGTGATCATGCTGGTAGCAGTATCTGAAGCTGAGCCAGTTCTGTAAATAAAGCACCTTATGACAACTTGCCTTGTGATCACCAAGTTCATTTCTGACTATCGGATTCTCAAGATCCTGTCTTTTGATGTGAAAGGCTACAGCTGCATATTTAGGTGAAGCATGAACACACGGACCACAACACTTTAACTCCTAAAACTCTATACTACCATTTATTCTCCTTAAGAGAATAAAAACCATGTAATCTTCATAGTTATTCGTATAATTTAATTTAATTCCCTGGCACATCCTGATTGTTATCTCACTTGCTCTTTCTGGCATTTGCTAAAGCTGCTTTGTCTTCTACTGACAATTTATAAATCACATGTTCCTTATGCTCCAGAGCATTGATTCCTGGTGCTCGAAAATAATAAATAAATAAAGTGGCTCGCCGTGACCAACAAAGGCTCTCCTGCGGGGGCGGGTATTTTAGAACAACACTTCCCTCTGCCGGATCCGTGGGCAGTCACAGCTCTGCCTGCCTGGAGGGACCTGCACGTGTCCTCTGCCTCTCACTCCGACAAGACCCCTTCTCCTCCCACACTGCGCGGGAGAGAACGAAACGAGCAAAGCTCAAAATAATTCATCAGATGAATAGGATAATCATAAAAATTTCATCCAGTATCAACTGGACAGAAATATCAATATACTTTCTTCTCAAGACAGGAGTATCTCAAAGCCATAGATAGTGTGAAAATTTTGAGTCTCAGGGTCTGACGTTTCATAGGCCTTCGAAAACCTTGACAGCTTTATGCCAGAAGAAATTAGAACAATATTCAATAACAACCTTTTACCCAGATCATCAGGAATTTCTTTCTCTATAGTGTGTAAATACACAGGGCCCTGCAGAAAAAAAAAAAAAAAAAGAACAGTTAAGAAGAATTGTCTGTCCCTCTTGTGACTCTGTGAAGACTAAGATGGTGCTGCAGAGAATTGTAATTGAGTGCCACACTTCCTACCTGGCCATCTGTTCCAAACTGCTTGCAATAACCAGAGTATGACATTTTACAGGGGGGTTGATTGAAACTACTGTATTCAGATACAGCTGTCTTGCCTTCAATTCATTCAATGGTTGGAATATTGTCCTCAGCTGAGGGTGAGTGTTAGGAAGAAGAGGAGAGAGAACTGCAGAGATACATGAGTAAGACTCTGCTTAATTCTTGCCCTTCACATCGACAGGAACTGGTCCCAGTGCAGAACTATACGTGCTCCTAACTCATTTGTAAGAACACCACTGAAAAACATAATTAAACATTTTGCTGAAAAAAGATTCTGTTCACATTCTCTGCTGAATGAAGGCTTTTAATGGACTTCAAAACACAGGAAGAAGATGAATAAGCTGAAGATAGAAGAGGGGAATTGCAAATACAGATATAATTCTAGAACACAATTTTGCTATCCATGGAATTTACTTTGAAAAGATGGACGGAGAGACAGAGACTTTTTCTGTTCCACAGAAGAAATGTCAGAAAGTGGTACTCAGCCATACTGAGGCTAATTGGAGTAAGCCATCATTGTAAAACAGGAAGCAGCTAGGTGGTTTTTGATCTGTGTTCAAAACAAAGCCTGTGCTAAGCACACAGGAGGTCTAGCTGGAAAATATCATATGAGAAGTATTTCACATGAAAAAAAAAATGTTTTCAAAGAGTTTGGAGAAGAAATAAAGGGCTTGAATAAAACCAGAATATCTGGATTAAGGAGGTGTTCTTAGTAATAACAAAAGAGAAAGGAAATAAAAAAGCAAACTCAACAGCATAACAGCATTAGGTGGCATAAGCAATGCTTTTCTAAGCAGGTTGTTTTCCAGTCATTGCCTTGTTTTTTAATGCTGAAGAATTGGATTCTCTGTGTCATGTCAATGGTATTGCATTCTTGCCTCCTGGTGATCCTTGCATCTTGTTGACTAATTGGAAGGTCTCTGTCTGAGACTTTCCAAGGAACTTCTATGGTGGACACCAAGTAAACAGCATAAGATGAGTATTTGTCTTCTAAGACCTTTCAATTCAGAATAAAAGTTTGTTGGCTCTAGTAGCCCTACAAAAATTATCAGCTGACATTTGACACTTAATACTGCATTACTAATAATTGCTGTGTGTCTGCTAGAGGGCTGCTAGCAGGCAATAATAATAATAATAATAAAATTAGTGCTTTGGGATTCAAATACCATTTACTCCTATTGCTCACAAATGCTTTGACTCCACTGTACAATTCTAGTATTGCAAGTACAAGTCATATAAAAGGCAATTAAGAATATAGCACTTGAAACACTACATCACATCATTTTCTGCAGAAATACACTTCAGTGTATTCTTATGCAGATCCTGGTTTCTCTCAACTATCCTAGGTCTCTTTCACTTGCGCTTATTTCTTACATTTCATTCACTTTGCACCTGGGTGAGAAATTTACACCTAGTAAGTATTCCATTAATGCCCACTTCTGTTTGCTCAACACTCTTGCAAAGTCTTGAATTTTTTGAATTCAGCACTTGTCTGGGGACAACTTTATGCTTGCTAGAAATCAGAAATCCTCCAGTAGGGAACTCCTGACTGTGTTGTTTTATGCCATCACTGTTCCTTTACTTGTTAGGCCTCATACATGCAGCCCCGATTTCAACTGGGACAACCCAAGAGGGTCATTCCCTTCAAGTTTTCTCTTACAGGTTATAGTCCCGAGATAGTTTTTCATCAGAAGTTGCTGCTGCCTCAGATCTGCAGCCTGGTTTAGGTGTGATGTTGTCCCCCCGCTTTGGGGTTACCCAAACTAAGTGGATCAGTTAAACAGTTTTGGTTACAAGGTTTCACTTTGCAGCATTTTGAAACACTCAATTTGGGATCAACCAGCATAGGCTCTTTCCCATTTAACTTGCCCTTACAAAAAAGCAGTAACTACTCCTCTCCTTGCAGTCTCAGACCCTCAGGGAAGCTGTTAGAAATTATAAATTATTTATCTTTCAGCACACATTCAATCTCTGTCTTCTCATTACCTTCAGTCTTCTTTCTGAATGTGTATTGTGAGGTTAGTCAGTGATTTATCTGAAAAAAATATTCCCAATATCCCTCCAGAGAGCATACACATCAGTTCTTTACTATTTGAAGCCCCCACCAGAAAAAATTTCACAGAACCACTTTCTGCTAACTTGAGGAACCTATAAGAAAAAAACATCTCTGCTACATCTCAACAGAAACTTGCTTCATGTTTTCTAGACAGCATGGGAAAAATAAGACAAGAAGGTCTTTTATACCAAAGTATTTTAACCTCAATTCAAATACAAGGAAGGTACCTCTGGAACTTTTCAGAAAATCCTTCCACTGTCATACCCTCTTTCATTATTATTAATGGCACGATTCTACAAGGGGAAAAAAGCTAATTTTGTCCACAAACCCTCACAACATAAAAATATTTAATTTTGTAAAATATCAGAGATACATAGACACAATATAAGATCAGCATTGGTGGTATGAAAAATATACAAATAAATCATTTCTTTGTGGATACTGCTAAGAAATGCCATTATGCTAAGATGCTTCCCAACATCTACTTCACTCTGCAGTTGCATTCAATTTTCTTTTTCATACTTCCATTAAAAATGTATGAGGTCATTTAAAATTGGAGTCCTCTCAGCACTTTCTAAGATTAGATCTTTAGAGGCAATAAAGCAAATATAATCTGAATTTCAGGATCACATTAATTGGCCATGATGCCTTTTTTAAACAGTGCCAAGCTTATACAGTAACTACTATCTGATAAGCAAATTGTAACAGTGCAGCCTACCAGGAAAGAAAAGAAAAACTCATTATTTTTTAATGAGAATCAAAGTAAATGCTTACAGCACAACAGCACAACTGTTGTGGGGAGTTCCTTGGCACATATTTGGAATGTTTAATCACAAAACAACGTAGTCAGACGCGAGTCACACTCAGGACCCAAATGACTGAGAAACTCTGTGCATTTGTTTAATACTCCATACTCTGAGTAATATGGGAAATTCTCACCCAAGTATTTCCAGCTTCCTAGACTTCCCTTATGCAATCCAGTGCTAGTCACACAGTGTGGAAGCAGAGAGTCACATCCTCTTCTCCAATCTAGATGCTGGCAGGACTCAGCCTTTAGGAATAAAGATGGGCTTGTGAGATTCTTGGGCTGTACTTCTTCACCTGCGTTATCATGCGTACTTTTCAAGATGGCACACTAATTCCTCATCTCCTCAAATAAGGATTTGCAAGAGACAAGATTCACACTCTTTCTTGAGCAGGGCTTACAGCCACAACATGGCAGACTGTGAAGTGGCAGCAGGGCCATGGACTGAGGGTAAGGATGGTCCCTCCCTCCCGAGAGACTCCAGGTTATCCATGGCTGAGAGGTGTGTGGGTGTCCTGCCTAACCTCCTGCACAGGCATGAGCACAGGACACCGAGCTGCTTCAGACACCAGCATGCCTTTCTGTGCTTTTGCTTGAAAAGCAGGACTTGAAAAGCATAGCTGGGCAATTCTGAGGGAGCAAAGGAATAGAGGGAGGTACTAAGAAGAGGAATTGTGAGCAAAGAAATTCTCTCATCTGCTGTCCAGTTGATCCTGTAATGAGGAAAAAATAGGCTTTTGTCCATTTCTCATTAGTAAACAAGCCTGTGACAAAGACTTGTTTGTCCCACCAGTAATTAAATGTTTTTTCTTGTTGACAAAAAAAAAATCTTTAGGGCCTTCAATTCGTATAAAAAGGAAATCACAACACATACCTGCCTTTTGGAACTGCCACATGGAAGGTTTTATTTTTATGACTTGTATAATATGACTTGGAAAGTATTGGCTATATGCCAAGGGAAAGCTGATTTAAATTTTATGTTTTTCACCTCTACTTTGATTTGACCAAGATACAGGTTTATTAGAGTCTTATCAACTGCAGCTAGGTTAGAAAACTCTGATGGACAAAATACAGTTGAAGTCAGCTGATTTTTTATGAACTGTTGATAGTGTGCTTGGGCACCCAGATTCTGCAAGTAATTTTTTCTTCTTCAATTGAACTGCCTCACTAATCAGTTTTGAAGTGTAGAAACTCCTGACCTCCTTTCCTATTTAAAAAAAATTTAAAAATGGAGCTGGATTTTATGAAAAGAAACTAGACTAAAAATGCACTAATTCTTACTTCTAATGAATAAGAATGTGTTAAGCTGCCATGGTAGGTTTTTATCAAAAATTGAGGAGGTATTATTAAGCACTTACAAAATGAGCGAGATGCTTCTACGCTAAACCTCAGTACAAGATACTTGGGGTGCTTAAAAAAGGTCGAAAAAGTTAAATTTGAGTGATGGCAAAGTTACTTTTAAAATCTAGAAATAGGTATTATTTTTATGTATGAAAGATAAATCTAAAAAAAACCCAAATGCCTCACCACACCTAAATGTATTACTTTAGCTGAGCCCTGGGTTTCAGGACTGATTTAATTTTATGAAAACTGTTGAATGCTGCATTCATCAGACAATGTATTTAATCATTAGGCTCAGTGGTCCTGCTTTCCCTGCTGTGCCAGAACCAGTAAAATTCTTTTAAATCAGTGATCTTGGAAGCAGCAGTTTTGGACTTTTGCACTGCTCAAAGTGTAGGAAGGCTGGAGTGCTTACTCAGTTCCTCTAACACTGATAAGACAGGCCTCCTTCAAGACCATCTGACTGATACGTAAAGTGAGGATTTACTGCTTAAAGCACAAAATACCATACATTAAAAAAAACCTGTCATTTTGGGGGGAAGAATTTGAAAAATTGCTACCGCACACAGGGAGCAACTACAATTTTCATAGTTGTCTAATACTAATACAGACTTTGATTGTTGCAGAAGTTGGACCTCTTGTATGTTTTTCATATTACTTCAGTTGAAATTTAAACCAAAACGGTGCACCAGAGGCTACAGAATTGTAACTAAAAGAACAGACACTATTATCTTTGCCATGTTAGTTAAACTGCAGTGGATCCTTTTAACTCACGCGCACAAAAGATTCTGTTTCACCAACAAGAGGCGCAGTCTTTCAAGAGAGGAAATGTCAGTGCCAGCTGGAGCAGACAAGCTTCAAAACTTCCTGTATTCTTGACTGTCTCTGCTGATCTGGTAAACACTGAGCATCACTTAGGGTGAGAACTCAAACAGTGCTTGTTTCATCATCTGAGGATGAATCAGGACAATCTTACCAACAGCCCTTCAGCTATCTGTATCATGGACCTAGAGTAGACAGGATGATGCAGAAGCCTGGGAAATATCACAGCTCATGGATTACTCCATGACATCTGCTTTGTACACAAGTCTCTGAAAAATACATGCACCAATGGAACAAAAGGCTAATGGTAGGCTAAAGTTTCTTTTTTCCCCTTTTTGAAGCTCCTCATGACACAGGTTGGGATCTGCTGCCCTCCAGTGCATGCTTGCAGATGTCCTCTCTGCCAGAGGACTGCATTTTGAGACGATGAGAATTCTCAAGCATTACGAAATAAAAAAAAAAGAAATAAAGTGTTAAATTCTTTGTGTGTCTTATTTAGGGTCTAAAATAATTGCTGGGACTTGTTTCTTAATTTTCCTGTTTCATTCTGGCCTTTTCACAGTCTTTCTACATCAAGTAGAGTGTTCTAGTTTGTTCTATGAAATCGGTTCTCTTCAATCAGCTCTTACTCTTTCATTTTCTAAGAATATGCACAATGATTATATACATAACAGAACACATATGATAATGATATGCAAATAGTGCATCTATCCCATTTCATACCTGCATTCTGCCTGTAATCCTTATCTTTGTGATTCTTACTGACACATCAGAGATCTTTCTGCAATCCACATTAAAAGGAAACAATGAAGACTTGCTATAGAAAGTATTTTCTCACTGGCTTGTACAGTTCTTTCAAAAATCTGTATTACTGAACATTTTTTAAACAAGAAATGTATTTGACACAATGTCATGCCAGGCCCTTGTAAAATCTGATTTGTGGGTTCCTTCAGCTCTGCAGAATCACAATGGGACTTAGCATCAAAAATTAATTGGAGTTATAAGCAATGAGGTTCAATGACGTAAACAGTCAGTGCAATGTCAGGTGTTGATATTAAGGCAAACCAGTTTTGTAAAGATTTATAAGAACAGGAAAAGTAGGCTGTAAAGACATTTCAAATGTACATACATATTTCTAACTGAATAATCAAATTTGGTGATGATGAGGGGTTGATTAAAGGGAACTTTCTCATTTACAAATTGAATAAGTCTTTGTTCTGATTGTGAAGGGGAACCTTAAAAATGCAGATTGTGTGAGTTTATGGAATACCTTAAGAAATCTGGAAAATCTCATTCTTTTCCTTATAAATGGTTAACTTAGGCATGAGGTAAATTTTTACGATTTTGACACTTTATTCACTCCAGAAGGGCCAAACCCCAAAAAAGGCAACCAGTTAGCCCAGTTTTTCCCAACAAAGCGCCAAGTTTTATGATACTTGGGAGATGCTACGTACACGTTTGTGTGTAGCTCCATAACGTGATGTAGTCGAGCACGAAGAGATGAGAAAAAAAATCGTAATTCAAGTTCTGACCAAACAAAACAAAAAAACCCCAAAAAAACCAAAAAATCCACCACAACTCGCTACCAGGGAGAGACATTTCCAAGCCTTGGTTCTGCCCCGTCGCTGCGCCGCACTGCGCGCAGTCCTCCCGCCCTCAGCAGCTCCTCACCCGCACGGCNCCCAGTTTTTCCCAACAAAGCGCCAAGTTTTATGATACTTGGGAGATGCTACGTACACGTTTGTGTGTAGCTCCATAACGTGATGTAGTCGAGCACGAAGAGATGAGAAAAAAAATCGTAATTCAAGTTCTGACCAAACAAAACAAAAAAACCCAAAAAAACCAAAAAATCCACCACAACTCGCTACCAGGGAGAGACATTTCTAAGCCTTGGTTCTGCCCCGTCGCTGCGCCGCACTGCGCGCAGTCCTCCCGCCCTCAGCAGCTCCTCACCCGCACGGCGGGACGGGCGCTCCCCGCCCCTCAGAGCGGCGGGACGGGCGGGACGGGCGCTCCCCGGGCCTCGGACTGGAGGAACAGGAGGGACGGGCGCTCCCCGCCCCTCAGAGCGGCGGGACGGGCGGCCGCGGCCCCGCCCCATCGGGAGCGGTCGCGGCGGGCGGCGGAGGCGCTGCCGGGGCGGTGAG
>WAAG01083993.1:43359-95815 GCA_013390105.1 Tichodroma muraria | reverse complement strand
CATATATGTTTTTGGGCTATTTTGGTCCAGAATTCAAATGTTTTGGAAGCAGAACATTGAGAGACTAACTAAGAAATAATTTAAGTCTCCCTGCATATCACTTTGAATGTGTTTGAGGGAAATTATACTAAAGAAAATGCAGGCCTTTCAATTATGCTCTAAATCCCAAATATCTGTACATTGTCAAAACAGACTAGATTTCATTTTATGGCTCAGACTATAGCACTAAGAACCTTGGTTATTTGGTCTAAAAATAAATAAATTAATAACCAACAATTTGAGTTAATTAGGTACGCTCAATTCCTCTCATAAATTATACTGATTTATGTGGGTTCTTCAACTTTAATGGTTACATTAATAACTCACTACAAATTAACAATAATCACAAGTGCAATTGAGAAAATATCTTCCCACTGGTTGCTTTAAGATTCAGATTCAATTAAGGTGTTTGGTACTCTTTTTCAATCAACCAGGACTTGGATCCTGCTCCTGGTGACATCACTGTAAATCTGGGGTGAGGTTTTTATGAAGTTAATGGCATTACTCCAGATTTACGTAGATCTTGCCAAAAGCAAAGTAGAGTCCATTGGCTAAAGCATTCCCTTCTCTTCAAAGGGAATTGGTTTCATCTGTAATAAAATATCTCAGGACAGCCTAGGCTGAGCCTCATTATTTGGCTTCACTGAACTGCTTTGTGTGAATGAACTTTTTTAGATTTGAGCCTAAAATGTTGAAATCCATAAGCAACCTTCCTTAGACTACACTAGAGCAGATCCGGGCTCTATAGAGCCTCTGCTAAGATGCTTTTCATTATGACAATATGAAGTTAAGGTTGCAAAAGTTTGTTGGACTTTTCATAAGAACACATATAAAAACTTTTATTTCCTAAATTCCAGAGGCTGAAAATATGATCAGAACATAGCCAGAAACAGGCAGACACGAGGTGTTCAGGACCCTGTTCATGCTGGTTTGTTTTGGCAAGGAATAGTCCTAATTAGCTATATTCTCTTGCTGTATATATCAAACAATTTTTTCTTTCAAATATGGATCAATCAGTTACCTCATTGGTTTATTTTGTTAGTTTTCAAGTACTCAAGAGGCGGAACTTCAGATCAAGAATCGTTAATGAATAGTCCTATGTTTTTAACTTAGGTTTGTCAAGTTTAATGCTTGCTACAGTGTAGGGTATACTACAGTGTGTATAGTGCATACTTTTAGAATGTAGGAGTCCTGGCTTGTATTTTGCCACGTGGCTGGGCAGCAATACCTTTGTTTAGGGATCTACAAAAGGTATTGCTATGCTTTCCTTCAGGACACAGTAAGAACTGTGAGCCAGTAAGTCCTGCATTAAAATACAGGTCCTTGCTCTATCTATTCAGGATGTTGGCACGCTTCTTCCCCATTCCTGTATCTTGCTGCAAGAGTAAGACAAAGTAGATCAAGAATTGGTTCACAGAGCCTAAGTGTTTTTCTAGTGGAAGCTTTTACATCCTTTCCACGTATGGGAATGTTGGCATGGTGCAGCTTTTCCCTCACAGGCAGATAGGATGTGTGATGCTCCTGGAAATGTCTCCCTTACTGGGTATCAGTATCAGTGTAGGGAACGTGGTCCTCCCACAACTGCTGGGTGAGGGTAGATGGCTGCACCATGCAATGCACTGTCAGGTTGGAGAGAAGATGCCTGGGGGTAGGCTGCTGACAAAATACAACCTTGTCAGCATTCAGTCGCTTTCCAGATGAGCAGGCTGAGCTAGCAGATCTAGGAACTCATAGCTCCTGCATCAGAAGGAAGCTTGCAAGAGTTTTTTCAACATATACATGAACAACCATGGAATGAACAGGAGAGAATTCCTTTGTGTGGTATCCACCTTTCACTGTTAGGGAAACCTTTGTGTTCTCTGAATGTTTTGGATAAAGATGTTCTTCTCTCTGTAAAGTTGCTGGAGGCAACATTCATTTATAACTGGAAGTATTAGAACAATGTCAACCCCAAAAATTTAGACTAAATATCAAAGAACTTAATGACAGCTGGATTTATTACAGTTAAGTCAGCTTAAAGAAACATCAGAAGAACTGCAGCATGGGTTACATACAACCATGATATACCCAAACCTGAGAGAATAACATGTGAGGATTAATCTTAGATTTTTGTATCTGAAAGATAAAGAAAAAGAACAGTAAGGAAAGTAAAACACTGGGGCAGAGGAGGTCAGGTATCTCCATCCTTAGTATGTAATTGGAATTGCCCTTGTTGCTCCTTGTATATTGCTGCTCATAGTATTCATGTGATTTTAGACTGTTTATGCCAGCAGCATGGAGTCATGCAGCTGTGAATCAACTCCAATAACTAGAGTAGGATCAATACCTAATTCTATAAAGAAATCCTCTTAAAAAGGGCAGGAGACCAAAGCTGGGATTAATAGAGTCTTCCAGTGTACACCTCCAATTGCACGTCAGAGAGTTGTCAGTATCCCTGATACAATTTATACTGCCTCAAAAACACAAACCTCAGCAAGTACAGAAAGTGAAAGCAGTTTTGGAATGATCTGTGCTGGAGTGATTCCCTCCACAATAGGCCTAAGCTAACCCAAACTGATGCTTTTTATACAAATGATTATAAATAGAAGCCAAAATTTTGTCAGACCAATAGTGCAAACTTAACATATTGGCCCCTTGGTGTCATTTGAAGAAAATTAATGCAGTGGGCCAAAGAGACAGAGTCTGCAATATGTAATGCTCCAGAGACATAGCTGAGATTTTGTTCCTAGTGTAGCAGAAATAAATGCTCTTGGCAAGTCATAGGGGAGGAATAAGACATGTGCATAAGTAAGATTAATCAGTAAAGCCAGCATCTATCTCGTGAGTCATATCTGACATCAAAAAGGCCAGGGTTGTTGCATGTTAAATTTGTGCTACTACAGGAAAGGAAAATAACAAAGAATGTCTTGTGCAAATTGTGCTGTAGATTTGGATAACTGGGAAGCACTTGAGAGAATCAGGGCAGGGGAAGGAGTGGGAGCTTCTCTTCCCTCTTTCAGTACAAAACTATGTGTGAAATCATGGCCAAGTAAAATCACTGACAGTTCTGCTGTGGCTTTAACAGGGTCAGGTCCTGCACATGTTTTGTACATACTGGGTTACAGTGGAAGGGCGGAATTTCTCAGCCTTTTCTTAGGTAAACTCTCAGAGAACTAAGAAGGAATGACAACAGGCCAAAGAGCCTCTCTCTGCTGAAAATGCTAGATCTGTTAAATCAGAGGAAAGAGAATTTTTCCTCAGTGAAGGTCAGATAGCCTTTTGTGAGCCACTGTTGTGTGACTGAATAATGAGGGGATGGGGAGAGAAGAAGCAGAGTGTGCCTGAGTGTGCAGTTGTGGTCCCCAGACTGCAGGTTCCCAGCTCACCCCCCCTTGCCCTAGTGTGTGCAGAAGTGACTGATGCAGAAGTGTCTCTTTTCTTGTGCACTGAGCAGGGATGGCTCAGTGTGTGCTGCTTTTCCTCCCCTTGCAGCAAAACATTCTGCTAGCTGTCTGCCCTTTCTGCAAGGACAGGGAGGTGTGAAGGACAGAAAAAGGGTTTCTGAAGCATTGTTCTGTTTCACTCCTAGATTTCTGGCACAGTCAAACTTTGTGATGGACTGGACATGTCCATGATCCAAGCTCTGCATCGAGGACAACTCTCTACCAGGTCCAGAAGAAAGCACATCAGCAGAACCAAAAGGCATTCTTTCAGCAAGTGAGACAGAGATACCTAGTCTTGCTTTTTTAAAGATTATGTTGAATGGGACAGGTACAAGGTCTGTATCTGTCCCGTTCAATCCATCTGTTTGCTGCTTTTTTCCCACTGGTGCCTTCCCCTCAGTTTAGTGGGTATTACTTTCAGAGCTTGGGGAATTGTCAGGCACAAGCCACCTTCCCTTGGCAATAAGAAAGGGGGCAATGCTTTCAGCATAGAAGAGATGATTATGGAGGGACTGCACTTCCTCCTGGAGAATCACATTTAGAGCTTACACCAAGATCATGCAGCTCAGTGGTGCTCCCACATGGGCCCAAGCCTTCAAGGCACAATCTGGCTCTATCAGTTTTGTGGCAGGGGTTGTCTAGGCAGATTCCCCCAGGACTGAAATGAGAAACCTCCTGTGCTGAAAACACTTGGGTCTGTCCGGATTGAGCTAAAGTGGGCTCTGCAATTAAGGTTTGTAATGGCTTATATCCTTGGGGGAATGACCGCAGGGCTCAGCATGTGGATGAGCAAAGGCTGGCCATGCAGTTGAAGCGGCCACACGGGTGTTAAGTGTTGAGAATGCTGGGCAGCAGGGCAGGACGGTGGGTGGATAGGGGTTCCCATTTCATTTGTATGATATGTAAAGCACTGTGGAAGAACATTTGTTGCTGCAGTATCAAACACAAGCTGTTAAGATGGAGTTTTGTCTTTCTGTGATTATAATGCTGATCTGCTCCTCTCTGGCAGAGGGAAGTCTAACACTTCAGGACATTTCCCCTTTTTGTTCAAATACATTTTTCACTTGCCAGTTTCCCCAGAACAGGAAAACAAAGTGGTACCCTAATACAGTCTAGAGATCAATGACTGCACAGGCAAAATAGGACTCAGTGGAATAAAATCAGAAGGGGGAAGCACTCTGATTGCACCACAAACTCATCATGTGAAGCATTTCAAAAGGGTTTTGGATACTGCTGCCAGTAAGGA
Source organism: Tichodroma muraria (assembly GCA_013390105.1). Classification (NCBI taxonomy): domain Eukaryota; kingdom Metazoa; phylum Chordata; class Aves; order Passeriformes; family Sittidae; genus Tichodroma; species Tichodroma muraria. Next base: position 91,108 of record WAAG01083993.1, on the reverse strand, counting down.
AGGAACTATCACCCACATGGTCCTACAAGATGGGGAAGAGCTGGAAGGTGCAGCAGGGCTGGCAGATGAGCCAGTGGTAGCGCCAGCAGGCTGAGCAGCCCCAGCCAGCTGGCCAGGCTAAGCCTGGGGACCTGCTCATGTTTTGGCTGTGGCAGAGTGCCAGGCTCACTCCCCATATATGCATTTACAAGGCACAAGTGCCCAGTTTATTTGGATACAAGGGGATGCTTTGTGAGCACTGCACCCAAACTGGCATACAGATAGAGAGCTTTATAAAAGCAGCAAGCCTAAAGGCAAGCTCTTGTGCAAGTGGGAGCTGTTGGTGTAGGAATGTGCTAGCTGTCTGGTGCTCACTCATTCATATTAAGTATTTTAAATAGAAAATGCAGACAAGAGGGACTGTCTGCCAAATGCATTGCTAGATAAAAGATGTAAAGATGGAGTTAAAGATGAGGTTGTGTATCAGTCATTTGAAGGTTAAAACCATGCTGTAACTGTTTATGCAGTTCCAGGAACTTCTGAATACACATTATATAGGCAAGACAATGTCATGTTATGAACATGCAGTTAAAGCTTTTTTGTCTTCTAGTAATGAGGATGAAAACGTGATAAATATGGTAGGTCTGGATTGAAAAATCACCATTGCCCAGTCCTGCCTGGCCAAGTTATGAGAAGAAAGTCCCACTCATATGGTTAACACATGGATTTGTGCAGCGAAGAGACTTGTTAGATACCCTGAAGTTTATTTCTTAGTCTTTGTAGAGCCACTCCGTGCCCCTTGGAGGGAACAAATGGATGAGTGTGAGAGCTGATAAACTTTCCTGCTCCTGGAGTCCCTGCACAGAGCAAGTGCCTTGGGATGGAGTACTTGCCCTGGGTTAGAAAGTTCGGTGACTTTTGCCTCCCTGTTTTCTGGTCTAGCTTTGTGTTGTCTCATAGCAGAGACATCCTCTACTCTGCAGCTGTCATAACACTTGCAAACCACCCACTCTTCACAGAAGCAATTACATGTAACCCAACCCCTCGCCGTGTGTGCAAGCTGATCTCTCCCCCTGCCCTAACTCAGGCTCCAGAATCCCTTTGTTTTGCGGCGCTGTCACCTCTGCAGCAATCGCAGCGGACCAGCTTCATTATTTTCCAATTTGTGCTCTGGGCTCTGAGACCTCAGACTTGCTGGCCTTCTCCCAGTGGAATTCCACTTAGGCAGCTCAGACAGGGTGCCTTTTGCTGGACGTTCCCTTGCCTGCCTCTTTTGGAGTAACTTACAGGCTGATTTATCTTTCTCCTAATTGTGTCAAGTTATTTGCAACCATAACTTTTGCTTCTGATTTGTCTCCTCTCTACCCCATAGCAGAAATTTGCCATAGAATTTACCTTATTTGTGCTGATGTATTTTAACACTTGTTGCAATTTACTGTGGTTTGCCATTCCATTCCTGCACTGCCATATCCCCTACTGTGTTCTGTGCCAGTTTGAATGGGGATCATAGGGAAGAGCCCTGACAAAAGAGGACCCCCCTCTCTGCTATGAAATTCAGTTAGTTTTGTGTTATTTCCTGTGCTTTTAAATCAGGAAATTTGCTAAGGTGGACAGGCCTTTGCCACTTCCAGGCTGCAGTTGTTGCCACTGCCAGATTTACTTTCTCATCCAGTGTTGGATTTGAACTGAGATATTCTGATTGCAATCTGGATTTTGGTTGCTTTGAAGCTTGACATTTGTACCCACTCCAAAATTAGCTCCCCTCCTGAAAAAAAAATTAAAGTCCAAACACAACCATTAACAGATTTCTTTCTAGAAAAAATATATACTAAATATTTATGATTGACTAGAACAGCTTTTCTGTTTCTCTGGAAACTTCCATTTTAGCTCAAACCAAATTACAGTCTGCGCTGATTTTTTAATTACTTGATATCACAGATAGTTAATTAACAATTATGGCTGATAAGTTTTATTTTTCCAACTTTGTACAGCTTCTGCAAAAAGTCTTTGGAACAAACTACTGGAGCTGGAAATGCTCCGGAGACCACATGTGATACATGAACTGCTCTGGTAGTTCAGAGTCTTTCTCATGTCCAGTCAGGACCTGAATCACTGGCTTTGCTCTGGGGAACTGATCTTGGTTACTTCCAGCAGTGTCTTTGCTGTGGAGCTGTTTGCTTTCCTTATTTTTGTACCACAGCCAGGTCCCTCTGACTTTGCTGGAGGTGGACACTGAGCAAGACCTTCAACCTGTTTCACTTCTAGTGAGCTTTTCCAGGAGAGTGCCAGTGCCACAGAGTTTGGTGGTGACTTGGGTCAGCTTCCCTGAGCAAAAGGAGAGTATTAATTTAATTTTTGTGCATTCAGGGTGTTTCTAGTAAACACAACTGGCAACTACGCAAAAGGTAGTGAAAAGGTACTTAAGATTTCTTTCCTGTTTCTGTGGCCAAAAGTGTTAGCCGGCTCCAATGAAAGTGTTCCCCAGGGAGATGTGTTTTGCACTTAAAAGTAGGATTCATAGGCCAGTCCTTGAAATCTAAACTTGGGCATCTAAATAGAGATAGCCTAAAGATAAGACCAGCTTGGAGTAGGAATCCTCAGAAACATAATTCTGCAGTCAAAAATACTTTCTGGATAAACGAGTCAGCTATGGGGCTGCTGACAGAGAAATAATGCGCAGAGGTAAGCTAACCCTCTCCTGTCCCTTCTGTACACTGCTGTTGTGTGCATGGAGAGAAAGAGGCTGAAGGGCTGATGAATTTACTATGTGCCATGCACAGACAACCACCAGGTGCCAGTTTAACACTGGTTTCACCAGTGTGGGAAGCTGCTCATTTGTGGGACAGACCTTTGGGTGGGAGGTCAGTGGCTGTCTAAAGCCAGAATCAGGAAACACTGGTAGCTTGGTTGTGCCATGAAATCACCAGACTAAGAGGTCATTGGTGGGGAGGAAAATGGCATTGAAATAAAGAACGGGGACTGTTGTGCTGTCCTCCACTCCGCAGTTGGCTCTTGGGTCGCATTCGTTCAAGCTGGAATTTCTGTCGGATTCGTGAAAGGGCTGTCCCCGGGCGGGTCGCTGTGTGTGCGATGGTTGGAGTGTCCCGCTCCCTGCAGGGCTGTGTGCGCCGGGCACATCCTGCGGGGCAGAGCCGGGAGCTGCCTTCGGTTTGAGTCTAAAAAGCGAAAAGTTGGCACTCCAGCCACTCTGCTGGCCAATAGATGGTGCTCTCCAGCTGATTTTCTGTCTTGAGTTGTAGTTTGGCAACAATTTCGAGCAAGTCCTTTCTTATTGTTAACTCCATTGAATATTTTCTGGACTGGGTTGAACTTCCCAATTATGAAACTCAGAGCAAGCTTTTGGAAACTCTTCAGAACAGGCCTGATTGACTAGGCAGATTTTTTTCCATTTGCAATTAAGATTTTATGTAAACTTAAACAATAGTGAAACAACAAAACACATCGTGCTGCGTGTACAGTGTGCTGCTGGCAGCCTGACAGCTTATGACTCCTAAATTATACAGTGATGACCCAGTGCCAAATGGGAACAGAGCATGTTCATAAACATGCTATCAACTAGGAACACAGCATGCCTTTAAACTCCCTGAGGCCTTGAATAATTGCATTGTGACAAACTAATACAACCAGGTGGTGGGTAGATCAGAGCAGGATAGCTCCTTCCTGGCACTTGGGACCCTTGTATTGGAGACAGAATTTCACAGCTGGTTTAAGCTACCTGGCAACTATGCTATGGGTGAACAGGGTGCTGTTGTGCACCTCTCTGCTGCTGAGTGGGTGTTTGCAGTTGTTATGCAACTGCTTCTCAGTTTTACCTTATTTTGTTCTCTTATTTTGTTTAACACACTTTTGTTGAAAACTGTGGGTCTCTTGCTCTTGATCCCGGTTGTGTCATCACATCTTGTTACTTCTGCCAAATCTACTGTTTGTTGGGTCTGTCTGTGACCTGATTCAGTTCACTAATGTTGGTGAAAATTATCAGTGGAGAGTGTCAGCAGGACTCTTTCACTCTTTCAGTGACAATGAGCCCAGCAATCAGTTTAGTTTGCTGAGGAAACTGCTGTCAGAACCTTCAGGAATGATGTTCACACTGAGGTTGACATCAGAACTCCACTTGACGTGGAGTCTGACATGCCAGTCTGTGGATTCCAGTTTTGCACATGGTTGTGACACAGCCCAGGTGTAGGTTTTGTGCCTCTTTGGTGTTAAGCATACCAATACGTGCTTCAAAGAGCTAACTGTTGTCTGATGTCACCCTTAGGAAAGGCATACTTTAAAGGACTCACAGCTGCTTGCGGGAAGGCAGTATATCACAAGGGAGAGATTCATTGCATCAAAGACAGTGCTCTGCAAATGCTGCATCTGAGATTAACTCCCAGCCATCTCTTGGTTGACTTATAATCAAGGGTATGTGAGCTGCAGCTTCCTTTCTTTGCTCTTCCTTGTCAGAAGGACCTGTTTAATGCAAACCTAGGAAGTGTGACAGGACATTTCTATATGTGTTGCTAGTGGTTTATGTGGACAGCACTCACTTGAGTCACTCCGTTGGAGGTGTGGAGCATATCCCTCTGTGTTAGCTCAAGAGAAAGTATCCAATGTGTTCAATCTGGCAGGAGTTTCGTATTAGTTCCCCTTCCCCCAAAAGTGTTATCACAACCATCTAATGCGTTTTTATGGATATAAAATCTTCCCCTGATTACTGAACTGAAGGGAACATGACAGCAATTTGTTCCGGTTAATATCCAGGAGGCTTAACTTGAAATAAGTTGGAATGAGAGCAAGATTAAACCAGATGCAGAGAGAACAGAGTTGCAAATTATTGAAGAAGTGCTTGAGGTTTCTTGTGCTGATTTTTCTTAAAAACTAATGTTTGTTGAGAGAGCTCTTCAAATCCATGGTGCTTTCTTCCACTGTGAAAGCAAAGTTATGCAGTGCTGAGAACATGCAAAAGCCTCACTTTGAACAGCATGTGTGGGAGCACATGAAGATAGTTGGATTGCCCCATTAGATTTCCGAAATGGGCTTTTCAGTGGCTGTTATAAGCCAGATATACACACGCTGCTGCTTTTTCCCCCACCCTTAACTCAAGAGTCAATAAGGAAATAGTCAATAAGGAATCATCATTCTTCAGACTGTTTCTGGTTCTTGTAGCCTGTGTTAAATTATGAACTCAGTTGAAGCACATAGATTTATACCTTAGTTTCCATATGTTTGCAAAAGTAATGGATCACAAGGAAGTCCAATTGTTATTCTTGATTATTTTTTCCCCAGGATGTTGTTTACTTATTTTCATGGCCAGAATGTTTGCATCCACCCGTTTACTTGGTGATGTCCTAGAAGTAATTTGAATGATTCAAAGAGTATGAGTTTATTGAGGTGAAGAGGGAAAGTTTTCTACACTGTCAAGTCTTGCTTGTGTTATGGTTTCCATGTCAGGGAGCATCAGTAACATATCCTGGAGGAATCTAGAGCACGGATCCTTGCTAATGGCAAAGCCTGCTCTTGGGGCAATTGCACATTAGAGTTTCCATTAACTGCAGCTGTGCACTGGTCTGTGCATTGGTTACTACCTAGAATCAAGAGAATCTGGGGAAGCTCAGCTCATCTGTTCAGAGGCAAATGGTAACAGCAGTGTGTACGTCCAGAAGCCGGAGGGTGTTGACAGCTGACTTGGGGTTGCATGTAACAGCAGAATTTTTCTAAAGTATTGGGCTGATGCCAGAAAGGGAACCCCAGCTCTGGTTGTCTTAGCAGCACAAGAGACCAGTGCTTAGCTCTGTGTATATTTGCTGTTACCTTACAAGTTCACTGGTGCTGCTGTTCTGTGTCAGAAAGTTTAATACATCCCAGAGCACCCCATCAGTGTCTGGGTACTGGAGGCCGTGTGTCCACTTTGCAATGTTTATTTCTGTGAAGCTGAGTGGGTGGTAGCCATAAGAAAGAGGCTTCACTGAAATCAGGGTGGTTTTATGTTTTTCTGACATATTTCTTTCTCATGTCTAATTCAACAGTCTAAAAGTTCCTCTCACTGGAATATGGTTTGGGAGGCATGGGGGCACATACATCTTCTCATGAACCTCAGTCTTGATAGAAATTCACATGATGGCTGACACAGACTGGCAAAGAAGGCTACAGAACTCTGCCTTCCAGAAAGTTGTGTATAAGCAATAGCAGCAGATAATTTAAAACCAGCAATTTTATTTTCTGCCACTGCATCTCCATCGAGGGTAATGTAGCTACTTGTCTTGCCAGCTCAACCACAATTTGTCCTGGTGGGATCTAGCCAGCATAGAGCATTCCTGATCTCCATGGACTCTGCTAGCTCAGATCCTGTCTTAGCTCACAAGGTTTTATTGCTATCAACAAATTCAGATGTTTTGTTTAATCATCAATTTTTTTTTGTTGATTTGACAGGTGGGAATGGCCAGGATTACTTGGCTGCAGTGGATCTTATATTTGCCAATGATTTGGATGAATTATAGGTATTAGTAGGCCTGCAAAAACAATAGTTAAGCAGAGCTTTCTTTCTTCCGGCTCATCAAACCATTTAGCATTGCATTACTCTCCAGTTCACGTCTTATATATAATAATCTGACTATGTCTATTTGTCAAGAACTAAACTTTTACTGAAACACAAACCAACCATGGCTTATTCACCATTAGCAGTACAGGGTATTGTATTTATTTAACAGGAAGAACATAAATCTAGGTGGAAGAGCTTTAGGAGTGCTGTGGGAAAAGAGCTTTTACAGTAAGGCCACCTTCTACTGTACATTTAAAGTGGTAGCTCAAGAAATAAGTATCAAACAAAAGGAATTCACTGTCCCTCAGATCCTGAGAAGTCCCAGCTGCTCCAGGTGAGGCCATGAGTAGAAGTGTAATCCTTTCACTCATGTAGTGGCTGTTTCTGCTGCTCACTGTCCAGCATGGTGTGGAGGCAAAGACAGGGAGGGTGGGAAGTGAAAGTGACATGGTGTTTATCTGTGGGCATTCTGCACGGTAGGGGAGACATTTTCTGCAGTGTGTGTGTAATGGCTATTGAATGATTCATGCTGTGAAAGCGGTTTTCAGAAAGCTTCATGGATTACAGATTCTGCAGTGGTCCTGAAGATTTGTTTCCTGAAATTATATTTTCCCTATTTTGTCCATCCACTCTTTGGGAAAGAAACCAAAAGATTTCTAATATTGCTAAGAAGCTGCCCAAGCACATAGGAAATTAAATTTGTTAGTGGGATTTGCCTATTGTGATAAGAATGGCCTCATTCAAAGAGGTGTGGTAATTCTCTGGCTCATTTGATGAAATTGTTATTCTCTTTCGTCTGCCTCAGCTGGGGCACTCTGAGCATCTAAACAGAGCACATTCACTTGGTAGCCTTTGCTGCAGTTGCAGTTCAAAGTTGCTTGGAAATCATTTTGCATGAGAGTTTGTATTTAAGGTAGAGTTGAGAGCAGAAATACAACATGAGTGACCTTCAGTTGAGAGCTGTGTCCAGGGAAAGGTCTCTGATACTGACATCTGTGACACAAGCAGAGTCTGTCAAGTGTCCTGAGTTTAAGGGAGTCTGTGCTCTCCTTCAGTAGAGTGACTCAGATTAGTGCTAGACACAGAAACCACCAGAGAAGTATAAAGAAACAGTCAGTCATATATCCTAGCTATGCTTTAGAGAGGGAATTTAGATAGGAAAGGATAAGGGAAGGTGCAGCTCAGAGTGCCTCTGTTTCAGGGCAGTTAAGAGACAGCTGGGAGGTTAATGTCGTCTGTTGGAGAAAAGGGGAGTATGAGGAACTGATGCAGAGAATTTTGAAGTAAAATGCTTCTTCTTGATTCCTTCCATGCTTCCCTCCTCTTCCCCAGAGTCAATTCTACTGGCATTGTTTTCCAACAGAAAATCTAAAGTACATGAAAACTACATTTTCCAGCAGTAGGATACTGAATAGGTACCACAGTGACCTGGCTGCCTCTGCAACTTGACCCAGAGTTTACTGTATCACTGTAAATTTTTTGGCTCAAGCTCAACTTTTCTCTTTCTTTTCTAAAAGGAAATGTAGCTTGTTCCTTGTTCAGGAGGTAGCAACTAAATCACCAGCCTTGTCTTTTTTACATTCAGTCTAGTATCCATGGAAAGCATTGCCTGACCTAGCTCCATGGTGGCTGAAAAAATACAGAGGGTTTTTAAAATAGAGAATATGATGTCTCATATGTTTCAAGCTGCAATTTTTCTGGTACAACAGAAATACCCTGTGGGGACAAGTAAGCTGTGTAATTTCTAAGTAAGATTAATCAATGTCCTTTGCTCCTACTCATTGAGCCATTCTTCACCTTCAGAAACACCATGCGGTTGCAATCTGCTCCTCGATTCATCCTGTGGCTGGTTCCTGATGAGTCTCCAAACCTGCAGTGCATCATTAGCTCTGGCAGTGTGTGGGTAAACATCGTCTGAGAAACTAAAACATGGGGCTGAAGGAAATGCCCCATGTTTTTTGTTGCTGGGGGAACCAGAAAGCTGTTTAATCTTCCATTTCCTACATGGAGAATTGGTCAGCTGTGACCCAGTGTTACTGTCATCTGGAAGATTTGAGACTGTTGGCTAAGTCTGGTGTCTGAACTGGAAGTGAAAGGGATTCTATGCAAACTAGATCTTCTTTGGCTTTAGCAAGAGCAGAATTAGGACAACTGAACTGGACATTCTAGATCAGAGGATGACAGATGGGAATGTAGCTCTTCTCTGCAACTGCCTTCATGATATCTACAGTCTGACCTCTCGGGGAAGACCTTGGCTAATACGTACGAGGTGTCTGTGAATTCAAAACGGTATCAGAAAGGCCAGGAAGTCCTGGCTGAAATGTAGCCTGCGCTGGTGGTGGGCAATGTTTCAATCACTTGGAGAGGTGCCCTGCCTGATTTAACTTCACAGTGTGATGTTGCCATGGCTGAGCTGATTGTGATGTTCAGAAAAAAGATATAGTTTTGAGTGAGAGAGCAAGACATGCTTTAGACGTAGGTTTATGAGATCAGTAGTTACTTCTATTGCCACATGTTTGCAGCTGCCTGGCATGGAGTAACCATTCAAGACTTACTAGAGGTTGCAGAGGTCTGAAGCTATTGGGAAGGCTCTGAGCTGCCCTGGGTGGAGGTGTGAGAGCCAGGCATGCATGTGCTCACGCACACATGCTGGCCAGCATGCAGCAGAGGTTCCCAAAGGGCTGTGCAAAAAATAACTTGAAAAAGGAAACGGTGTTGTTGAGAATATTTTCAGAATGCAAAATAAACTCTGCTCCAAGAGGAGGTATTGCTTTGGAAGGAAGCCAGAAAGCAAATACAGCCATGACCTGCAATGACCACAGCTCCTCTCTTCTGATCCTGCCTGCCTTCTGGCCTTCTCAGGGAGTGCAGTACTGACTAAAGAGAAGGCCAGCAGGTTCTCTTCTTATTTATCCCTATGCTGGAAAGGTCAGGCTGCTGGGACTGAGCAGTGTCTTGGCTTGGTGAATAAAAAGCCTGGCAAAAATATCCCACCCTGCACTTACAAGCTTCCTCTTTTAGGAAGGGAGGAGGAACGCTGTAGAAAAATGTGCTCACTGAATAAGATCAAAACGTGTAAGAACTGTCACTTGTCCAAATACGAATTCACTGTTCATATTCAAGGATATGGTTATTTTAGTAAGAAAGAGCCATTTTTATTAAATTATGTCAAAGAAGTTATCTTTAAGACTCAGAAAAAAGGGGAAGTATAACAGGATTCATTCAGGATATTTTCCTAGGAGTAAACCAGTCTGTAAATGTTATGTAAGCAACTTCAGTCTGCTTGTGCTGCTGGAGTCAAAGCAGTGATATGTCCTAGTAAACAGACTGATGCATCATTCTTTGTGGTCAATGGGATTCTCCCTCTTGGCTGAACAAGGCTTAGACAATATCTTACCTCTTTTAATCAAGAGCGGAGAGGAAAAAAGGCAAGATAAGAAACAATCAACATTTCTCATTGGAAATAATCAACTTGGTGGAAAACTACAACACTGTAGTAGCACATCTCAGCCCCTTGAATTGCTTGAAGAGACCCATCCAAAGTCATAAACAGTGTTCTTTCTGAAGCAGCAGTATTCCAGGTATGATGGTGCATGTTCTGTCTGTCTGGGCCACTCTACTGCTCTTCTGAAGGGTGGCCTTCACTGGAGAACTTCCAACTTCCCAAAAGTTAATACTCCTTGGCCTTCAGTTGTGCCCAGTAGTAGGTGCTCCATCTTCCAAGGCTTTTAGAGTTGACTCTCCAGTGCTCCATCACTGGAAGAGGTGGGAGGTGGCTTTTCAGAAAACCTGTACTTAGGCTTGTGTATTTCAGCTTTGACTGGCCTTTGCACCTCCAGACAGCTCTCAGGAGCAGGACAGGGCTGTACCTAGTAGTCACAGAGGGACTTGTAGTTAGGAAGGGTGGTGGAAGTACTTCTAGTGAGTATACGAAACAGTTGTTTTGATAAGACACCTTTAAAAAATAATCTCAACATGAGCATTTTTGTCTTGATGACAGCACAGGTGGGTCAGGCAGAGTGTTTTGTTATCTGTGTTCTGGGAGTTAATGAGTTCACAGCCCTGACAAACAGCACACACACAGTTTTATTGGAACTAATTAGCCACCAATGCAGCAGTGTGTTCAAAATTATGTATTCCTCTCACTGAGCTCAAAGAGCTGCCCTTGTTTCACATCTGTGTCTGATTATGCCTCTTGAACTCTAAGGCAGCTGTCTTACAGGTTCATTTTCTGTAGGAACTCAGGAAATTACTCAGGAAAGCCACTGACACTACCTACCACTTACTGCCAGATCTCTTTCACTCCTCATGTGAAGAAGCCTATTACTGGGAACTGCTGGCACACAGCGTGGTCCATGGCAGCCTAGCAATTAGAGTGGAATTTGGAAAGAATGATTGCAAGAGGCTCTAAATGTTACCAATTGATGTGTATTCTTTTGGCCTGTGGAGGAGTCCCCAAAGAGTTTGGCCCTTCCCTCCCACTGACAAATAATAAGGGAGTCCACAAATCACATTGAGATCACAATGGGATTGATTAGGTGTAAGGGAGATAATATATGAAGGAGGATGTAAAGTGATACTTGCTTGCAGATCATTAGTATAGTGAGGGACTTGATTGTTGTAATATTGACTCAAAATGTTGGCACTGTTTTTTCTGCATGAAGCAGCCTTCGAAATACTACAAAAATGACTGCTTCTCTTTTTATTCCATTTTAATATAGAAAAAGATAAGTGACTTGGAACAACTGAGACCTGAAACTCATTCGTTGTCTGGTTATTTTCCTGATAAAAACGAATTGAAGGAGAAAAAGTGATTTCTTAAGTGCTTTGCAACAAATATACAGTAATTTCTTCCAAAGGGCATGTAGACCACCAGAGTTGACTTGAATGAGAATTTAGGGCTTCTGATGGTGTTGGTTAACTCATCCCTTTAATTCTCAATGTAATGCTTTGGGCTATGATTTCATCTGATTTCAGTGCTAAGCAAGAGTCAATCATGCCAAAACTTGTATAGGAAGCAGACAAGAACAGGTGTTTCATGAGATGGTGTTGGTTTATTGAGGTATTTTATTAAACCAACGTCCCAGCAAAGTTCTACAGTCACTGTGCTACTGAAGTTGCTTGGTAGTGGTTTAAACACCCAAGTCTTGTTTTTCTGGTAAAAGGAAACAATTTTTTTAAAGCATAGCTTTGTTTGTTTGTACATCCTTGCCAAATAAGCTTTGGTAACTTTTCTCATGTGTTTTCTTCTTGATTTTGGCACTCTGTAGCTGTGACAATGCTCTGTGATTCAGAAGAGAAACAGCACTCTGGCAGTGTAACCCTCCAGGCTGAGAAGGTGTCCGGAGACATGTCATTTCTTACTGCACTGTGTGAAGTTTAGCTGCAGAGATCCGTATGTGGGTCACAATAGGATCTGCTTTTCTAGCTCATTCTACTTCTTTGAATTTAATTCCCTTTTGGCACATTGCAGTGCATCTGTGTTAAAATTGCTGCAGTCTTGGGCTGGAAAAAGGTGATTTAGGGCTGTACCCTCAGGGGCAGCAGAGGAAAGCTGATGTTTGCATGGCTGGCTTTGCAGATTGTCATTAGCATGACCAGAACTGCAGAGAGATGTCAGGGGCAATGACATGCACACACCTCTGCTGAAGAGGAGGCGAAGGTTTCAGGCTATGAAAGTCAGTCAAGAAAAGAGAGAGGTATGTCCTTGGAAGTGTCTGATGACTTGCCTGATCAGAGGCTGTGTAGACCAGAGGAAGGCAAGCCCAAGTGCCCAAAGAAGAGGTCCAAAAGGAAACAGTGTTAGTTGAACTGTGTGTAACAGATGCTAAAAGTAATAATGGCTCTACTGTTTGGGTTGAAAGTGTGTCTTTAAATCCTTCTCTTACTTCTTCAGTGGTGCAGGGGCTCTACTAGGAATAGCTCCTCCTGTCCTACCTGTATGGAGCCCTGTGTACCACTCCTCGGCTGTGTGTGGTCACTTTCTACAGACAGGGAACTCCTGCCTCCCTGTCTGATGTGCTGAGCCCTATTGGGGTCAAGTAAAGGGAGAAACATAGCAAAAAAGATTTTGTAGATCCAGTAACAGTTATCTGGATTTTAAAGCTTTCCAAGATTTCCTGGAAGCTAGAGAACTGTAATCAACTAAGTCTGAGCACTGGACAAATGCACTACAGTGTTTGGGTTGGTTTCTTTTTTCTCCCTCTTTTTTAATTTAAAAATTATTTGTTGGAGGAACAGACTAAATTAAATCAAATTGCCAAAAGACCACAGGGGAGCTCTAGAAGGTCTTTCTTAAACTGAGTACATAAACTTTAACTCCCATTGGTTGGGCAGCTTTCGAGTCTTTAATCTTTGTTGCTGTTTATTTTCCATAGCTGTCACTCTCTGTAATTCCAATTATTGGTTTTGTTAGTGGAGTCATAAAGTGTCCTGCTGGCTCAGAGGCTGATGCATGGGAACCTTAAATTGACTTACTGAGTCGTGACAAGTGCGTATCACTCCAGTCTCCACAAACTCCTCTGCAGGACTTGAAACAGCCTTAACAATTATTTGGCCAGCTGAAAAGGAGACAGTACAAAATTAATAAAATGTGTTTCTGTAAAGCAATTTCCTTTGCCTTTCCCTGTCCTTCTTCCCTACTTTACTTCACCTTTTGTCCCCTCAGAAGTTAAGTTTAGAATTAAAGAACGCAGGCTACATGATACAGCTTTGGGTTTTTAAGTGAGCCTAGAGCCGAAATCAGAGAGGCAGTGGGAACTCAGTTTGACCCCAGCACTTGCAAAGCATGGAGCAAGCACACAGACACTGTACAGTCACCCAGGTGAGGTGGAGGTAGTGTGACATTTCAGATAGCCAAAGGTTGCTGGGTGGACCTGGATCTACCATCTCAATAATATGTGATGTGCCCTTCCTCTGCAGACTGTGCCTCTTGCAGTGCACACCAAGACTGTCCAGAGGGTGCTGCTTTTCTCATAGTTTTTTAAGCTCCATGCAGATAAAAATATTTCAGATTCCCTTCAGAGTTCCCTTCAGAGAAACAATCTTATCTAAAACAACCTTTTACATTTCCTTGCAGGCTTGCAAGAGGAGGTTGAAGACTAAGTGTGATGCAAGGGGAGTGGGAGTTGTATGGGATCTTCTTGGGATGACATCCTTTGTTGCTGGCCAAATATCCAGTAGAGAGAATGAAGACAGGATGGTGTTGACTTCGTGTGTGAGGATTCGGAGAAACTGCATTGGATGATGGTGACAGAGGGTAAGGGGGTTTGCAACTCAGAGGATCCCTGGATCACAGCTTCACAGTGCCCTTGACATTGATCACTGACCAGCACTCAGTGTGGACATGCTGTTGATTTAGGAGCCCAGCCTTTGTTTTCAGCTGTGGTAGGGGTTGGTACGTGCTTGCATGTTGACTGCTGCAAATGCTAACAAATCCTATAGTCTTACAGTCTGCTGCCTGTGTTGATGGTGTGATGCCAAATTTAGGATGCTCCTACTAGAACAGGAATTAGTACTAGTGTGACAGGCATTTAATCATCACATGGAACTGTAAGCAGGCAGAGCCAGAGATGTAAATCTGAATGAGTATCTCATCCACGGGCAGTTTTTTGCCTCATGTATCAGTGTGACACATCAAATGCTTTTAAATACTCAATGTACTGATATGTCTGGGTGCAAATGAATTCTTGCCTGTCTGTACCTCACCTCTTGGCCACAGCATGAAGATATTTGCTATGCTCAGTCCATCATACTAAAATTGCCTGGGTTATCCTGGCTGTGTCTCCAGGTACAGCTGTTCACCCCCATGTGAATAATTGTAGCCTGCCATTTTTTCACTTCACTGCAAGCTTAGCCACTGGCTCCAACAAACTATCACCCATTCCTGATGCAGGACAGTTTAGCAAAGATGACTTTACAACAGCTAATGTCTGCATCCAGTTCACAGTCCTGTGTCATGACAAGCAAGATCTCACATTTATTTACTCCTGCTCTAGTGGCTGTATGAAGTAGGCTTTTTAGTTATTTTTCTACACTACCAAAGCATTTAGGGATTCTCAAGGAGTCTGAGGTTTAGCCAACGGAATTCTGTATATCTGCAAAGAAATTTTACCTGAGATTAGTTATTTTGCTTACTTATGTGTTAAACATGAATAGCCCTGGGCAAGCTGTGATGAAGAGCAGGCTGGACAAACAACTAATGCTGCTAATATTGACCCAGAGCTCCATTTAGCTTTGCAACCCCCTTTAAAAGGAAGCAATCAAAAGAAATCACTGTGAGATCCTGAAGGCTGCTTGTTTATTTTTTCACATGCTGCTCAGCTTGGGAGGTGAAAATACCCATCAGTTTGATTTCCTCTTTCTCAGACGTTGGTCAGTTCTTGATGGCTTTGCATTTTCAGTGCTGGAAGGGCAATGTTGAAATACACCTCCGAGAGGTCATGAAAAACATTCTGGTTGAAGAAAGTTCGGGACGCTTTTTAAAGCTGCTTTTTTTTTTTTTTAATTTTTCTTTTTATTATGCCAGTTCACACTGCTGAGCTTTGTTTTAAGATTTTTTTTTTTAATAACTGGGCTGTTCCTACGTATGATTATAACTCATTACTTCTGGTGATGCACAGATTGTCTAGCAGGTAATTTTCCAGTTTGAAATCTACCAAGTGGACTTTGGAAAGCTTTTGCAGCACAGTGATGTTTTCTAGACAACGGTATATAAATGCCATTTCCAAGTGTGACTGCTGTTATTATTCCCAGATGTTCCAGCCCTTTAGTTGCCTAAATATAGCTGTTGGTGAGGAGTTTTAGGCTTTCAGGGCAGAAGGTCAGCTTGAAAGGGACTCAGAGTTGTAAAGTAAGCAATTTCTGGATTTTCAGCCTCATCAGCTCTCACTTTGAGTGTGATGGGAAAGCCTTTAAGCTGCTTTTGTCAAGCTTGGGAGATAAAACTGGCATTTCTGGGATCTATCTCACAGAAAAAAATGCTAAGGTGTGTGTCAGTTTGTGTCACAAGTTCCATTGGTGTAAATTTTTCCATTGTATTGACATAGTAGAGCTGATGTGATTTCCTCTGTGTACTCCTGGCAGCATCAGTAGAAGATTTTTAACTTTAAATGGGAAATGTCAGAAATACAGTCACCTCCCCATCTCACCATGTGGGGAAGGAGCAAGTGAAGAGATAATGCCTTCTTTAGAGCCAGAGCATTGACATCCTTCATTTGAAGAAACAAGCCTGGGTTGACATGGGGTCAGAACCAGAACTTTGTATTTCAGTGAGTCTGAGGGAAAGCTACACCCAATATGATGAGCTGCAGCTTGATCTTGCATCACACTTCAATATTTATGTACTGAAGGCTCTTTGTTTAATGGCAAATATTGTCCTTTTCCCATCATGACTGTCATGTGGCCATCTGTGTTACCTAGGCTTGCACCTTTTATGCGTCATAAAAAACTTGCATATTGTAGTTTGATATGCTGGAGCATAATAAAAAGGTATGTGCAGTGAACAGAACTGCAGGAAAAATGGGTTGTGATCTTGTCATTAAAGGAGGCAGTGAAAAAGGCCCCAGACTTGGCCAAAGACCTTGCTCTGACTCCTACATTAGAAGAGCACTGACTGTGTCCTTCTTATGTGCGTTATTAAATCTGAACCTATGCTTTCATTTTACCCTTTCTTGTCTCACCCGCTTTTCAAGATTCTTTTTTTTTCTCATTTAGTAGTCATTCTCTAGTTTATTTTAAAATCTCTTTTTGTAGATCTATAACTGGACACTTCCTACCTGACCCTATCTCTTCCTCTTGCATCTCCCTGTGAAACAAGGCAACTTTTCACCCATAAGCCAAGAAGAGTAAACTGGGAGCATCTGGCAGAATCCAATAATCTTCAGTCAAAAGGTTATGACAAACTCTCTATTTTCTACAGAAAGTACACATTTTTCATATGCTCTAAAAATTTCACTTACTCAAGGACCTGACTTCTGTCCAGAAAAAGAATTCTGACAACTTTTTTAACCAACACTAATTTTTCTTCATCAGAAATTTTCAACCAGTCCTAATTTTTCTTCATAAGGATTTTGTTTTCTCCTCCATTTCTTTCTACAGCCTCTTGAGCAAAATAAAATCCCTATAAACATTTGAGCACTATATGAACTTTCCAACCTATGGTATTTGAGTGGATTAAAAATAAGGTGAAATAAGTTTGCTGGTGCCCTATTTTTGACAACTCTGGCCTAGACGCTTCCTTTATAGGTCAGTAAAAGCCTTGTTATATGTTTGTAGAGTCAGCAGAAAAAGCTGGTTTTCCTCATAGCCTGAACCAGTGCAATTGTGAAGCTTTCTGAAGTCACTGAGATAAAGACCAGGCTCTGAGAGAGAGCATGAAAAATACACTTATAAGCACAGCTCTGGCCCTTGGATACATCAAAATATTTTTAACAAAGTGGTAGAGGGAAAAAATAGAATCCTGCACCTCCATCCAGACCACACCAGACAGCTCAGCATTGCTCTTGGCTGTAAATGCTGCTGCCAGGGATGAATTCTGGTGCATCCCCACCACAGCAGAACATGAAACACCCACATCTGAAGCCCAGCCAGCGAGGCCACCTGGGAAGTGTGCCAGGCTGGGGTGTGAGGAAAGGCTGTATAGCTCTTTCTTCACAACAGAGGGCAAGGTTCCTCCACTCCTTCTCTACCTGTGAGCAGTCAAAAGGTACCTATATATGTGAGTATTTTTCGGTCAGTAGCTTCCTTCTAGCTGGTATCTAAGAACCCCAGGTTTGATCACGGTGGGGGATATGCCTGTAATTATTGCAGGGTATTGTGTAGCTTCCAGTCTGTCTCTCTTTATCTTGCTTGAACAGCTTAATCTGTTTCACCACGTTTCTTTTTCCAGTCTGGGCTTTCTCTTGCTTGCAGAGTATTGTTGCTCAGGGGGGTTGGTAGGAGAATAAAACCCAAGGTGAAGAAATGTGTGTACTCTATTTTAAATAGACTTACTCTCCGGGAGAAAATCAGTCCCTAGTCAGTAAAAACAGTTTCTAGGGCATACAAGGTGAAAAGAATTTCTCTGTGAGAAGATTTCTGGTAATTTAATTACTAGTAACTACCATACAGCACTTCCAGCGGAAATGGTGGTAGTTTTCAGCTGACTTGCTGTAAAAACTGAATGGGGCATGATGATAAATTTAATATATTCTGCCTTAGTGATTAGCATTTGTGTTCAACTTTACAGCCTTTAATGGGAGCTCTGTGGCTGTGTGTGCTCTAGTAGCACCAGTTTCCATGACAGCTTCTGTGTCAACTATTCTTCACACATGCTTTATGACTTACTGTACAGCACGCGTTGTTTAGTTTCACAGCCTGTGCTACAGTTTTCAGGAAACCTGTGACTCTTTAACATCTACATTGCAAGAAGCAATTGCCAGCCATGAGGAATGAGAGAACAATGGGCAATCCATATAGGAAAGGTGGGGAAAGCACGCTGGTATGTTAAAAATTTGGATTTGTCACACCAGAATACAGCTGGCAGGAGTGACAGGCTCAGGAGCACGTGTGAGGCCTTGGACTGGAAGGAGCTGATTGTTAGTGATGGTTTGCTGCTGC
Source organism: Tichodroma muraria (assembly GCA_013390105.1). NCBI lineage: Eukaryota > Metazoa > Chordata > Aves > Passeriformes > Sittidae > Tichodroma > Tichodroma muraria. Next base: position 72,990 of record WAAG01083993.1, on the reverse strand, counting down.
TTTGCAAAGTCTCCAGCATGAGATTTTGAATTTCTGTCACATTCTCTGAACCCCTTGTCCAGCACTGCCTGAGGCTCTCTCTTGTGCATGCCTTCTTTGTTCCCATGCCCTGTGTGTCCTCTATGAAAAGCTTCTCACTCGTGCCAGAAAGACATTTCTAAAATTACCAAGGAGGAACTGTGCCAGGCGGGTACTTCTATGCACGCCTGGCATAGGGTGAGTCTTTCTGGGTGAGTCTTGCTACCCAGATGAGTTCTCACCATGTCCATGCTGGGAAACCTCTCCTGGGAGCAGGAAGGCGCCCAGCCATGTTCCTCTTGCCCCCCAGCACACGGGCAGCTTGGGAAGCACACGGGCAGCTGCAGCGGCTGCAGCTTCTTCTGGGGGTTCCCCTGCTGAGAGCCTCCCCCTGAGCCCATGGCAGGTGGGCTTGGTGGGGGCATGTGGCTGCATCGCTGGCCGAGGCTGCCTTGGAGACTGTCAGGGTCTGAGCAGGGCACAGGCTGCGCTGTCATCACCGCTGAGCACATCAGTTGCTCTCCGAGGATGACGTACCAGGAGATGGAGATCAATGAGGAGTTGCCTCAACAGAATCTGAGGAAAGTAAAAAGGCAAGCCTGCAATGAGGCAGTGAGCCCAGGGTGGGTGTACGTGCTCTGCCTGAAATAGAGCAACCAGAATTGGAAACTGTCCTTTGGCCAAGTCCCTCAGAAAGGAGCTTTCCAGAGTGGCGTGATGGCCCTTGCTGGGTTGGAAGGGAAAGCCTGCCTCTGACTGCTGCCTCCCTCAAGTAGCGCCCGACAATTAATTCTGCAGCAGGAAATAGGTGGGAGATTAACAAAGGGTTTGTTGCTGAGCGGATTGTGTGGCCCCATCAAAAGGAGCTGTAATTCCCACCCAGCCTGATTATTTTTGCCATGGACTAGCCCTGTTACTTGCTTCCCCTTTCAAATAAGGTTAACACCTTCAAAAATTCGGAACTTGCTAGAGACCTGGAGTCTGCTGGAGAGAGTGGTTTCTGCCTCCCCTGGGGATTTCTGCACAGTGTTAGGAGTTGGCAGGGTTCAAAGTTGGAAGGGATCCTGGTCTTTAGACTGAGAGGGGGACAAAGACAACTGACAAAGAGCAGCATTCCAGCCAGGGATGGGCTCATTTGTCATCTGCCAAGTACCTATTTGATCTTGCAGTCCCTGGGAGAAAATTTGTTAAAAAATGAAAAGTTTTCTCGTCTCTGAAGATCAGTGGAGCCTGGTGCAGGAGATTTTGCCTGACTGACTTCAGATAACTTAAAAATGTAGAAGTTGCAACATAAATCACGTAAAACCCAAGAGCCAGTCAGGAACTGTTTCACACCCAAAACTGTGTCCTGTTCCCTGGCAGCCAAAAAGCCTCAGTTTTGTGTTCCCCAACTCCCATGCTGCCAGACTTGTGGCTCCCCTCCACCAGAGGAGAGGTGCAAATTCTGTGACAACTGTTTGTGGTTAAACATTGTCGTTGGGATGTCCTGTGTCTTCCAGTGAGCCTGCAGCCTGTGCTGTCTCTGGCTCCATGAGAAATCCATGCCCTCCTGTTCAACTTTTGTCCTAGGTTTGGAGAGTCTGAGGGTAGAACGAGTCCCGTAGGCACTGGAATGCACATAACTTATGCTAAATCTTTTTAAAAAGTGGTCAGAGCCCTTCTGCTTGTGCTTCATTTCACTGTATCTTATCCACTTGGCAGTTGGCATTGCAGTCACAAGCTGTGTGTGGAAGACCCTCTTGGACAGATGGACCAGGGAATCTCTATTCACCGATCCTGCACTCAAGTTAGGAGCCCGAAATCATGGGTGGCTGCAGTTCCACCCAGACAGAGCTGTTTATTTTTGAAGCAGCTGGGAGATGCTGTGAGAGAGGTGGCTAAAATTCTGCTGGGATTATTTTTAATACCCTGTGTCTAGTGGGAAATTCAGAGTTCCATTTGATTAGAGCTGCTTTTTCCATTCCAAATGTGTTTGCTTATATTGCATGAAGTCCTGCCATTTTCTGTACCTTCCCATCCATTTCCACTCTCCTCTTTTGGCTGCCCCTCAAAATGCTCAGTTTGGGGCCAGGACCTTGTGGCACGTGATGCAATGTGCCTGCTCAGCAGGAGGACCCAGCCCCACTTCACTCCATACCCTTGTGAGCTATCTTTATGGCTTGTTCCCCATCTGCCGCGCAGGATGAAATCTGCCTTCTAGCAGGTAATTCATCATTGTACTTGGTGACAACACAGAGCTCTCCTGTTGAGGTATCTGAGTGTGTCCCCCAGCTGAGATACCTCTTTACACAAAGTATGGGGAGTTAAGCTGTGTTGCAGTATTTATATTGGGCTGTAGCTCTGCTCTGAACACTGCCAGCCTCCAGAGTCATTAGGTGAGGAGTCAGCAAGCAGGCTGTGCTGGATGGTGGAAGACCTGTGTTTGCCTCCTCACTCTGCCTCTGGCCTGCCCAGGATTTGGGCTGACTCACTTTGGCTACTCTTGGGCTTTGATTCTCCAGCTGTAGAGCGAGACTGACAAAGCTACCCTGCCTCTTAGGGATGCTGAGGAAATAAAGGCATTAATGCTGGCATTGCTTGCTATTACTTTCTATACTTACTGTCAAGGAAAGCCGAGCAAAAAGTAGTTGGGAGCTGATGGACAGCCAGATTTTCCCTTCACTCACACCTCCACCTTCTGAAACCACTGGGATGTCACCACAATCTGATACTTGTAAGTCCTTGAGTGTGTGTGTATGTGTGTGTGTGTGTGTGACACCACAGCATCTCTCTTACTGGATTCAAACCAGATGTTGAGATGACAATTTGATCCCCTCCTGCTCTGGCTGAGCTGAGTGGGTGGAATCTGGGCTGTAGCTCACAGCAGAGTGTCCAGCCAAGAATCTCCAGGCCTTTCTCTGACATAACAGGACCCCCTGGAAGTTTGGGAAATGTTGTTGTATCAACGTGCAGCTGGAGAAGCCAAAGCCCCTGAAGCAGAGCAGGCATGCTCAGAACTGGACAAGCTGGAGCATGGTCTGTAAGCCTCTCTTCCCCGACCTGACCACCAGATGGAGACGTCCCTCCCAGACCTGTGAAAAATGCAGGTATTCATGAAAATACATTTCATGCTGGTCTCGCAAGGACCTGCCAGTGAAAGTGCAGACATTCTTCCCAGTGGTTTCACAAGTCAGATCTAGACAATGGCATGGGGAAAGGGTTCTTGGTTTATTAACAGGTTATAAGGAGCAGCTTTTAGGAGAATCCCTCATTTTGAACTGTCTCTGTTTACCAAGCACCCTCTCTCCCAAGTAAAGGACAAGTACAGTAGCTTAGTTCTGAGATCCTGAACATCTCACTTTCTGCTGCTTAAGGATGCTGTGCAACTCACAAGTTGCCCAGAGGTAACCACACTTGCAGCAGCACTCATGGAGCTCTAAGAGAGTGCACATACTCTGTGGTACACGATTGATGACATCTCTAAGGCCCAGAACAGCTCATTTTCAGACAGTTCCACCCTGCAGTTTGCTTCACTCTGCTTCAGAATCAAGGATCATAAATATGAATTTGTCTCTGCCCTGATACTTAATTTTGCTTAGGCAAGAACTTTTGAGTTCAGAGGGGGGAAAAATAAGGCAAAAGTATTGCTTTGTGACTTCGGCTGTGCCTGGTGGCTATTGCATCTCACTACTTCAATGTGCATTTGACCTTGCTTCTTCTCCCTGGGCTCATTCTTCAAGTAGAAGGATATTAATGACTTTGACTTCAATCCAGTTCTCCCTTCCCCCTTTCCCTCCTTTTTCCTAAGAACTGACAATGAGATCAGACAAAAATTCTGAATCAGTGTCCAGTCATACACTGGTATGTCTTGTCCTAATGTTTTGCAGAACTTCAAGCTGAGATGGTTGGTGTTGCTCTGAATCACTGCAGGAGGATCTGCAGCTCTGATCCTTAGAGGAACAAATTCTGGAGGTGCTTTGCCTCTTGAAGCCCAACAGTAAGCAGTGGTAAATGTGCAAATTCTGTCTGTTCCTATGGAAGGTGTATCTTTTGGGCACTGAATGACAGATGTTAGAAGCATGCAGGATACAGGTTAGCTAACCTCCACAGCTGCTGGCCTGTGGCATGTTGGGGTCCAGTTCTGAGTACTGTTATCCCACAGAGGAAATGTAACAAGGGTATGGGCTTTCAATACCTGATTTGGCTACACACCCAGTATCGACATCTTATTTTACACAAACCAGAAAAATAGATATATTTGCTCCAGAAGTACAAATCCCAAGGTCTTACACATCCCTTGGAGTACAGAAGGTCCAGGACACACAGTTTTGCTATCCTGATCTCATCCAGATCAGGGTACAGGTGTCTGTGCCTCACTGCACACACTCATTGCCAGCCACCAGATTCAACACAGACTGTTCCCTGTCATGAAGGGACAAAGTGTGAGTAAATAAAGCAAGTGAGGGATAGAAATGGTTGAGAAGGTGCTGTTTTAGGGACTACAAGCATTTAGGAATGTGTTTGGGTTTTAGCATTAATTTTGCTCTTAAGACAAGGAGAGATTCCTCTAAAAATGATGTCTAAGAGTTGAAATTAGGGATCACGGCTGTGCAGACCATTTCTGAAAGGTGAATGGGTGTTAGTAGAGGCACACACAATGTCCCACAGGGCTGGGTCACTGCCAGCATGGAGCTTGCTTTCACTGACATGTAATCTGGAGATCCTTTGCAGTGACATCACTGACATGTGGATGTAATGGAGACCCCAACATCAAATCTTCTCTCCTACTAGTTTTCTTATTGCTGTATTCTCATGAAGGGTGGATTTGTCAAAGGAAAAGAGCTGGCTCAAGGGGCTGCAGCTGTCCCCTCTCCCAGCTCTCCTGACTTATTAATGCAATGCTCATCCTGGAAGACCAGTCATACGGTAGCATACTTTCCCCACAGCCAACTAAAGACAGAACACATGCTCAAAATGTCTATACTTCTCCATTCTTGGAAATGGTGTGTTACTCATAGCCTTAAAATACTAGCTGGAAAGTTGTTTAGGTTTTTTTCCCCTCTATTTTTTTTTCCTGTTGACAATGCCCATTGGCAAAAGTCCATCAAATAACAGATGAGGTGATGAATGCAGCTGGAGTTCAGCTCCAGGATTTAAGTTCCCCCGTGTTTGCCTTTGGGTCCTAGGGGTACATGCATGTCTGTAGGAGGAAAAATATTCTACAGAAGTAGTAATATCTCCCCAGCTTCTGAGGGATCTCAAAGTGCTTTGAAGCCTGAAAATAACAGAAAACTATTATGTTCAGGAATTACTTTGACATTACTTTTACTGTTGGAAGGCAGCCCCACCACTGGGACACAGCAGGGCAGCCTATTTATTGTCAAGGTTGTGCAGCAAAGCAGGGTACAAAGGGAACTGAATCACCAGCAGGAATGTGGAATGGGCTAGGCAGCACTTCCCTAATCATTACATGGCCAGGATATCAGTGTTGGTCTCATGCTACTCACACGTGTCAAAATAAGTTCTTAAGACTTTATTGTCCAAAAGAAGATGCTTGAGGTGGTACAAATCCCCAAATGTTAAGCAGAATCCTGTAGGTTTGAAGAGGAATGGGGTTTTGCTCTTGGTTTGTGATACAGTTGGGGCACTTTAGCTTTGCAAGAGGAGTTATTCAGAAATTATTTGGGAAAACACACTTGCTGCTCAGATCTTCTCAAATCCCTGCACATCCATGTTGGACATTTCCAGAAATGGGGTCATATGTGAATATGCAGTGTCCTGGTCCAGCAAGGCTGCAGATTTTTTTGTTGTCTTATCTTAATTTCTAAATAGGATTTCCAAATACTGTAAAGTTCTGGGTTAATGTCAGTTCTCAAATCTCCTTATATTGAGCTCAAAATTCAAGACAGGGCATTCTAGAACTTGACAATATGACAGAGTGCCTTCCTAAGGTCCTGCCTGCTGAGGAAGAAAAACCACTACAGCAAAGTCTTTGTGACTGAGGCTTTAGGAGTGAGGAAGGAGTCATGATCAGACCAGTAGAAGAGAGGGACTGGAGTTCAGTGCTTAAAGAGGTCAGCTTTGCTACTGACCTCTGAGGTGGCTTTGAGCAAGTCACCTGTCTTTCATTGCACCTCATGTGTCCCCCATCCCAAAATGTTAATGACTTCATCTCTAAAATGTTTTGAGATTGAAGTATGATCTGAGTATTGTTATTCACTTGCTGGTGGCACCAGAGTTTCAGAACAATCTCTTAATATAAACATCCACCTCACTAAGCTGAAAAGAAACTCTCACACTTTTCCCACTGGGTAACAAACCATTACACTGGTTGGGTTTTAAGGTAAAAATTAATTATTTCCTTCCTGTTCTGAAGGAGGTTCTACTCCTGGAATCTGGAAAATTCTTTTCTTAAACATTCCATGTAAATATAATTCTTTTAAAAAATAATACACATGGCTTAAGTCATCATAAGCACAATGGTTATTGTATATAAAAGAATTGGGGCACCATTTTATAACTAGGTAAGGGCTATATTTAAGAAACTGTATAAATCACATTCAAATTTGCTGATGTTAAAAATGTCAGGTGCCCCCAGGGAAGGTGAAGAGGGTGTTCTAAGGGCCATGAGTGACTGAAGAGAAGTCTCATAGAAGTATTGAAATACAATATGGAATGCATTTTATTAAAAATAATAAAAAATGTAACATTGTTTCATTGTTTCCTGTCCTTGTGATCCCAAAGACTTATATTGTCCTGATCTGTACTGTAGTCCCAGAGGACTTTCAAAGATCTTTCATAGGAAGCAAACTTTTACTTATTGCCTGCACTATTATGGAGGGTATTTGGGGTGTGGGAAGGACATTGCTGGTAGTACATTTTCTGGAAGCTCCACCTAGCCATTCTGGACACGTCTCTGGTGGAGAAAGCTCTTTTATTTTGAAGGCCATGGGACCTCAGATAAAATGTCATGGCAAAGCGAAATTGTAGTAAAATTGTAGTAAAATTGTAATTCATGCTGAAAGAGAGACCACCCTGTGGGGGCCTGGTTCAGAGTGAGCTGGTGCTGGGATTCTCCCTCAGGGAGCAGTCAGATCTGTCCCAGGAGGATGTGAATTAAGATCAAAAGTCAAATGTCTGTGTGAAGAGGGGACAGTTTTATGTGTCTCCAGCAGCCCTTTAGTTCTGAGGTGTTGTGGATATGTGTGGTGCAGATGTTCGTTGTAGAGACCAGCTCTGTGGCTCAAGTCAGTCTGAAACCTTGTGGGTTTGTTTCCAGAGAGCTATACAGTCACTGGTATTGGCCACAAGGGCTGAAGTGATTTCAGCATTGTCTGGGAACAAAAGGACCCCAAGGAGACTAGATGATGGCTCCCGGTGGACCCCCTGCTTGTGTGACTGTGCTGGGGCTGCTGGGCAGCCTGCCAGAGCCCGACAGCAGCTCATGGGTCCCCAGATGAGTGCCTCCAGTAGCAACTGAAATGCTGTGCCATGTCTCCTGGGGGTGTGAATGGCCTCTCTGTGTGAGCCCAAAGTGTGCCACAGGCTCTGTCCTGCCTACAGAAGGTACAACTTCTGCTTGAACTTTTCACCTGTGGTCCTAAGTCACACTGCTCTCCAAAAGTTACACTGGAAACAAGGTACTCAACTTTCTGCTCAGCTTGAACATCTCATTACTGTGGGATGGATTTGGACTACATTAAATAGTGTCTGATGCTAGACTGGCTCTGTCCTGTCCTGTTCAGCATATGTGTCTCCTAGAGGGTCTCACAGAAGTGTGCCCTCCTGTCATTCAGTGCAGCTTAAAAGGCTCACTCTTACAGAGGTTGCTTTGGGTTTATTTCACATCTAAGAAGCCAGCTGCAAAAACATCTTCTGGGATTATAGTCATAAAGCATCAGTGGAATTAAATTGTTAGAAACACTCCACTCTTCAAGCGGAAAACCCCATACTCATCTGATGTGCAGTTGGCATCATTTCTTAAAAGATGAACTTTGCCCCAAAATCATGAACAAGACTAGGGCATATGAAACTTCCAGTTTGGAGTGAATCCAACTTAGGCTGTAACCAAATCTGAAATAAGTTTTTGTGCAAGTAACTCTTACTCACCCAAGGAGCTCTGTTCATTTCAGTGCCATTGTTAATGTGATTATGGGCTGCAAAATTGAGTGTCATATATATAATTTGTAATTTGTGGAGAGAGGCCTTTGGAAAAATTTCATCTTATTTAACTTGAATTAAGTCTGGCAAGATCCTTTTGCTTCAATAAAAAGAGCAGACCACAGAGGCAATTGGTGAAATAATCATGGGCATTCCCTACCGCACATCGTTGCATGTGAACAACACTTTGCTACATGCATCACTAATCTTTGGGTGGTGGGCTGGAGAGGGACCTGGAAAAAACAATCAGGGTTTTCAATTAAGAGGCACTTAGCGTGAGGAAAATAATAGGTCTTCAGTTTATGTAATATACAGCAAATTTGTTTAAGGTTGATAGATGTTTTATGCCTCAGGATCTATAATTCTTTAGCATTTCCAGGCAATTAGTAGGTTTCTTGAAAATCATAGAAGAATTGCTTGACAATTTCTAGCAGTGGGCTGCAGAAGAAAACACCCTCATGGCTGCAGCAGCAGCAGAGGCACAGAGCATCAACATCTTCCTCCCCTGCAGCTGCCTCCTGCACAGAATTAGCTTTTTGCTGGAAACTAGACAAGAAGAAACACGACAAGAAGGGTGTCCCTGGCACTTCTCTTGGCTGCCCTTCCTGAAGGCATTCTCAAGGCCTGGTCTGCTAGCACTTGATTTTCTTCCAAGTCACACACTGGTGAGGTTTCTGCTGGGAGACCGTGGCCTCTGAGCAAAGCTGAACAGCTTGAGGGTGTTGAGTCACAGGCACCCATGGTTGCAGCTGGAATGGACGTTGCTATCCTCAGCTGTTTGTGTCATCCCTCTCTTGGAGGCTGTTTCCAGCACATCTGGTGAAGCCTTTAAGGCACCAGGCAGGCAAAATTTCACAAATGGTTAAGCCACCCGGGCTGCAGTGGCAGCAGCCTCTGAGAGAACAGTAAAGAGAGACATGAGGACAAAATCCATCTCCCCAACCCATGAGCGGCTGCTTCCAGCTCTCACCACAGGCATCAGGATGGTGGAGGATGTACAGACACCTCACTAAGGTTTTTATCTGCATTTTTGACTACAGCTGGTGAAGCATCTAGGGATTGTGGGTACATAGAAAAGCATCTTCTAAGGGTTTGTTGCTGGGTTGGGATGAAGGGGGTTAGGTACTCACAGCATAATTTGCATTTCAAAAAGCACCTGCTGTGTTTTTTTGGGGACAAAAGCAAGTTTTTACCTGTAGTTGAGGACACCTACAGGTTCCATATTAGCATAAACTGCGATGACCAGTCTTTCTCCCAATCCCCTGACTGAGTGTAGAGTTCAGTGACTAAGTCACAGGAATCTCACTAGACAAATCTGAGAGACCAAAGTCTGGGAGAGGCAAAGAATCTGGGGTCTAAGTCTTTAAAAGCTAACTAAATCTACAAAAGTGTTTGTTCGCAGACAGATTTGTCATGGATCCATTATATACACATTTTCCCTGGAATCTGTCTCCTTGATTTGCCTTTCTACAAGTGGGTATGAAGGTAAGTGGAGGGGGAAGGTTCAAGGGAAACTGTGTAATAATGAGAACATTTGTAATCACATGATGGGTCTTTCTGCCTTCTGAAGGTCCAGCAGGAAAACTATGACTCTGAATTGTCTCTTGCCTATTAATACAAAGTGCCATTTTCTCCTGTTGCAGTTCAGCTTTACAGGTGTCTGACCTGGGGCAATCTTGATTCCAATTGCTGGGATATAATTTCACATGAGAATGTAGCTCTAAAGAAGCATTCACTTAGAGGCACTGGTGAAAATGAATTAAAATGGCATTCTTACACAAACACAACAGAACAGCCCCCTGGTACTTTTCATTCTCCTCTACTGTTTGCTTAGGATAACAGGAATATTATGGAGAGCAGATTGTCTCCCCATCATCATATTGTGTCTGCATTTCTGCTGTAAACCCTATTTTGACCTTTCCTTTCTGAGGCTATAGTTTCCTGAGAGCTGGATTAAGTTGCCCTGGCTGTGTGCCACTGTTTTCCGTCCCAAACATTTCTTCCTTCTCCCTTTCCTTTGTACCAACACAGCCCTTTGGATGTCCCCATGGAGGAACGGATTGGGGACTGATCAGGATTAAATATTATATAATTTTTCCTGGGCTAAAAGCCTCCTCTCTGCTTTCACCAAAACTTTCCTCTATCCAACTTCAACATCTTGGATAGGCACTGTAAAAATTGAATGTTTTTTCTCAAGGGAAATCTGAACGTATCACTATTAGTTTTCATTCCAAGTTGGGGAAAAGAGACCAGATAACTCATTTGTTTCCCACAGAATGTCAGGAAAAAATGTGGAATGAAAAATATTGCAGCAGATGAGGGGTGCAATCTGCAAAGCGTTTAGGTGTGCTGCACCCTATTTTCTGCAGTGGCTGGGAGGCACCAGGGCCACAGGCAAAGGAGCACTGAAGTGACCTGGAGCAGAATGCTGCTGCTCAGCTGGCCAGAACAACATGTTTTCATTTCAATTTAAGCAGCCCAAAGTGGAATAGTCAGCTCTCAGTTAACTGTGAGTGGATTATCTGTGTTGAAAAAGATCCTTTTTTAAACATTGTATCGTGTGAACATCTGGATCTGGAAATGAAGTTCGTAGCTTGGAAATGAAGTTCGTGGCTTTTCCTTGGCCACCTAGAGGCCTTGGTGCCATAAAACACATTGGCTTTCTTAACTGTGAAATTGTTTAGTCTGTCTTCTGGTAACCTACAACTGCAGAGCTCTTTGCATCACAGTGAAGTACCACGGGATCTGTTTACTCTGGTGTAGAGCCCCACCTATGGGAATGGGGCGACCGAGAGAACTTCAGGTCCTTTTAAAATAGCTACATGAGCCGTGATAAGAAATAAAATAGAATAGAATACAAGGGGAACTCCAAAACAGGAACTTAAACATTTATGTCAGAAGGAAGATGAATATTTGAATTGTTTTAAAGTATCCCAGTTTTTGGAGGGTGGAGCAGAAGGGCTATCTCAGTTTGATTTTGATCATCAGGGATGTCAGTAATAATTCATGATCTGACGAGAACAATGTGACTTATCATCTGTCTGAATGAAAGTTCAGATACACACAGAAGTTAGTGTGTGATGGTACAGCAGTATGTGCCAGCTCAACTGCGGTGCTGTGCGTGTGTCTTTAGTCCTAAGTGGAAAATGTGATACAATTTCAGTTAGCTTACTACCCTAGAGAAAGAGGATATTGAGCTAAAATTAACAGATTCATAGCTCATTGCCAGAAGGGACCATTATGATAATCGATCTGACCTTATACATAACAAAGGTCACAGAAGCTCTCCCAGAAATTCCTTCAACCAGGCTATAAATTGTACCTTTCTTCTTTTTTTTTTAAGGACATTAAAGATATGCAGTCTTTAAGCAAAGACTTTATGTGATGAAGAATTTACGATGTTTAGTTTTTCGTACTTGGATAATAGTAAAGTCTGCAAATTCTTAACAGAGGAATTGAGGGTTTTTTTATGTTACTTTTGATTTTTTGATTTAAATTAAACTTTCAGATAGGAATATTTAGCCCTGTCTTTAATTTTTATTTATAGGACATAAAATTTTTTTGATTAACACTGAAAATATATATATTTCATCATGTTTGCATCAAGCTAACTGTTTTGCTGTGGCTGATGGTGGAGCCATAGCAGATTCACAGTGACTAACACTGATATTAAAATAAATGTGTAATAAGCATATATTTATAAAGTCCCTGGTTGCTGAAATGGCTACAAGAAGTGAATTACTGGGCCAGTTTATGGGAATCTTGTAATGCAATTGGCTGGAAGATGGAAGTGAAGCTGAGAAAAAAATCGTCCCTTCTGGACAAGTCAGGTCACATGCAAAAGGTAAACCTTCCACTACCACTGGGTGCAAGGGTGTTGTAAAGTAAGTGAAAGTTGTGATACTAAGAAATCACAAGTTGTAACAAATTCCTGAAAAAACGTGCAGCAACTTGCAAAGATAAATGCATAGCACTGGTTTTGTGTTTGTTTGTCTACCTATTCCATAGCACATTAAGCCAAATGTGCATTGACCAGGTCTGTACTGCTGTGTCATAGGTGAATCTCATCAGTAATTTTTATATTGACAACAGTCTCTGGACTTTGAAGATTTTGTCACCAAAACTCCCCAAACTCAAGAACCTCATCTCAAACAAAAAATTCCATATGAAAAGATGTTGTGGGTTGAAATGACAGGACAGCATCCCTACAGCTGGACTGACACATGGACCCTGAGGGAGGTGGCCAAAGCCTGGAGGACCATGGTGGCTGCACCTGCCTGGGTTCTGGCTTTTCTGTGAACTCATGGTGTGATCTTGGGCATGATGGCCAGTTCCTGCATGGCAGTGTGCTACTTTGGTGGCAGAGAACCTTCTGATCCATACACTGACTTAGGTGCTTGAGCCAGCTTGAACCAGTGTGGCTCAGGAAGGAGACACAGACCTGCCACAGTGGCTTGGAGCTCTGTGTGACCTGGGAGACAGCAACAACCTGCAGAGAGCAGTGTTTGTACTATGTTGTGGTGATTCCTGAGCTAAACAAGGTGGGTTCAGGTCTGTCTTTGTTTTGCTGAAGTCACAGAGAAGAGTGCAACGTGCCCATGGCAAAGTTCTCAGAAAGATTTAGTGGGGCAGAGATCATTTTCTCAAAATGCTGCGTCAAGCCTAGCAGAATGGAGCTCCTGTCTCAGAGGGGCTGTAGACACAAGCCTAATCTGGGTAATAACAGATTGGACTGTGAGTTCATTGGAGTCTGTGAATCAGAGCTGAACAGAGATGCTTTCACCTTTCCTCTGACTTGTCTCCTCTCCCAAGACTGAGAGGACAGTGAGGGCTCATCCCAGTAAAATCTCATTTCTGACCACAGGACATCAGATGTGCTCTCTCCCATCTCCTGAAAAATAACATAGGCACTGGAAAATGACCTAGCATTAAACAGTATCACAGTGCTGGAAGCCTTTTCCCACTCCCAGTTTTATGACCTTAATTAACACAGGCCAATCCATAAATCAGATCAACACCAGGAGATAACAATGAATCATGTAGAAGGCAGCTTTAATCGGAGCCTAATCCCCCAAAGAAGTGGACAGTACCGGCATTTTAAGTGCACGTGTGAGGTTGAAAGGGAACAGATGTCCAACTGAGGCTGCTGCTGGCAGGGGTAAGTCTGCAGGGCTGTTGCATTTCCAGAGAGAAACCTGTTTTGACATCTTAATGGCAAGAGTGTCTGGCAGCAGACGATGGAGTGGTGATAAATGGTGCTTCCCTCCCCGGGTGATTGCTGGGCAAGATGGGGACGCTCTCAGGTTCAGCATATCTGGCCGAGCGCCGTCACCACCTCGCCAGGGTGTTGAGCAGGTCGGGGCAAGAGGGAAGGAAAGCTGTAGGAGTGACTGTCTGGAGACCATGAGAAACTGAAAAGGAAATGTAGATGGAAAGGAAGAATTTCAGGCTTTCCCACCATGACTTCAACTGGTAACTTGCCAGAAGCCCAGCACAGAGGAGCAGACAGAGACTGCCTTCTGTAATACAGCCGAGGAATGACAGCAGGATTGGCAGGCCCCGGGACCAGCTGCCCTTACTGACAAGCTCCCTGTGTGTGGGGTGACTGGTCTTCCTGCAGGGCCTTATGTGGCTATTCCAGCTGGGAAAGCCAGCAGCCCAAAATTAGGATATCAGGGCTGCTTTCATTTAGTTTCCTGCTCCCAAACTTGAGTATCTGCTGGTTAAATGTGGTTCTGCTTTGAAAAGTGAGACAGCAAAACTGTGCCTTGGTTACTACTGCACAGAAAGCCAAATTCACATGCATCCCCCTTACTGGGAAGATGCTCACCTGCCCTATGAATCCAGCTGGAACCTGAGAATCAAGCTCACTAGCAACTTGCACACAAAGAGTGCCTTCATCTTAACAGACAGATGTCATGCCAGTGCCTAGGCAGGAACAGTCTCCAGGTTGCCTGCTCCTGGGCAAGCTAACTCCTTAGCACAGTGTTACATGTTTGGTAGTGTGGGGCTAAATGAAACAGCAGAGTGGAAATATATTCTGGAGAGAACTGCTGTAGCTCTGCTTTTCCTGAGAGGCAGATCAGATTTTGTGGAGAATCATCAACCCTTTAATGAAGGGTAATTGATGGGCCTGAAGAGGAACCTCAGAGTGCAAACTCTTCCAGTTCTGGGACTGTAAAACCCTTCTGTGTGATCCTTCACACAGATGCCTCTGTCCTGCTGAAGCAGAGGCCATGAGGAGCCCTTTCCATTGTAATCAGCATCTTGATGCTCTGTTCAGCAGACTTGGAGGGTGTCCAGTTCCTGCTCTTCCTAAGCTGTAGTCATTGATACAACTACTGCAATGGAAAGGAAACCTTGTTAAACTGGGGGCCATTCCAGTATTCCATCAGGGCTTTCACAGTATTCTGCATATCTGCAGTATTTCCCTTCCATAGCTGCGCTACTCTTGGAGCAAGCAGGGGTGGAAAAGACAGAAGATTGTGTGTAGTATATTGTGAGAGCACTGAGCTGGGGCATCCTCGGATCTTCACAAGGGCCTGCTGTGACCTCACTCTGTGAAGCATCTGTGGCTTCTTTAGGGAATGAATCTCACTGATAGCTGGAGGATATCCCCTAGGGCTGGAGCAGCAAGTGTTTTTTTGATGCCATTACTTAGCTGAGTAGTTATTGAGTGCAGTAAACAGACACACTGGAAAAAAAAAAAAAGGTTATATTTTAATTACATCAAAATTCAGCTCTATCTGCAGCAGAAGACTCTTTGACTTAATTTGCCCATATGAAAACATTTTTACCTTTTTATTTAATTACAAGTATAGGTCCTTTTAAATGAAAATTTCCATTTTGGAAACAAACTCTGGCCTAAATATAACTAAAACAGTCCACATGAAATGTTTCAGCATTTTAAAATGAGATATTTAATTTTAAACATCATCATTAGAGTATTTATAGAAAATGTTATCTTTTCGGTGTCCAACCTATTTAAGCTAATTTTTCCAGTATCTGTAAAGCTCCTTTAAAGATATGGCCTGGTCTAGAATAAAAGAGTTTAGCATTGGAGTCTCTTTACTCTCAATAATATGAAGCGGATTATGTAAATGTGCATAGAACCCATGTAGTGGAATACTTTGGATTCCCAGTTTGTTGCTTTGTAAGGCTTCAGGAAGATACAAATGCAGTAACGAAGCTAAAGACCCAGGCGTTGTGGATACCTCAGTGAAACTTTCAGCCACTGGCTCTCTCATGAAGACCTCTCTGTGGTGCATATTTGGCACTGTGGTGAATATCATGGCACAGTCTGCCTGCCAAAATGGCTCATAGCCTGGTCACGCAGAGGCGGAGCCATGCAGCTGTCCCTGCGCGCAGCTCTGAGAGGGCTGGAGGCAGCTGGCCCCAGCCACCCCGGGAGTCACGGGAGCTGGGAGCACAACTGCCTCTGCTTGAAGCTCCACCCTGTAGGTCTGTATTTCAACTCACAGCAGTAGTTGCACAGTCTGCACTGCCAAGGTCCTTCCCCCACCCAAAATCTTCCTTGGGTAATCTTCTAACAATTGCCCTGTGGCGCCAGGTATCTACAGAGGGATATTGCTACTGGGGTGGGTGGGCAGAGCTTTATTTTTCTTATTCCTGTGGTTTGTCTCCAAAGATTGCATGTGTTTCCACCCTAAAGCAGTCTTCAAGTACACTGTATTTAGGAAGAGGGTAAAGGATCTATTTTGGTTTGTAGCATAACTTCTATTCCTCCCCAGAGTCTCATAAACACATTTCTCATTGAGTTGCTCCCAAAATAGATCCTGCTCTCTCAGCTACCCAAAAGCAAGCTCTGAATTTGTTTCTTCTCCTCAGTTTGTGGGTTTTCTTTCAGTTCAGCCCCATGGGTATCAGGAAAGCTCATGGAATACTTGCAAAGCCCTGCCAACCAAAACTGGATTTATTACAGATTGATTTAAGAGTTGTCTGAATGACTTGGAAATTTAGGGACAGGAACTGTACAAACACTTGGCAAAGACACATAGGAAGGTTTCCTCATCTGCACATCTGATCAGGCAGGGAGTAGAAGATTTTTGTGAGTAACAACTGTAGTGTGAAGTGGAAAAGCCTGAGTGGGGAACATTTATAGCTGGGCTTGGTTTGAGGGGATTCACTCATGATGCCTGAAACCTGATACAGGTTTCCTTTCCATGCTTCTCCTGTCTGCAACTGGCAGCTTTGCGTAGCAAGACTCATGCTGCAATATGTGGTTAGTTGTTTTATTTTTTCCCAACTTCAGCCCTGGCATCCAATCTGAAGTAGTCACTGAGTCTGTGAGACAAGAAAAAGACCAGCATTTCCAGAAAGTGCCTGTCAGAGGTGCCCAGCTATCGATTATCTGAATAGACTGCAGAGGAAGTACTTGTGCCCTCTTCTGGCTCATGGAGACCCTTGATACATGTTTCAGGTATGACATTATCATTTTCCCATGCTTTTTTATGGCCTATGTGGTCACACACAGTTCACAGTTTTTTCAAGTCCATCCATCTCAGGTGGGGTGAGGGTCAGGCAGTACTGAAACAGAGGGTGAGTTCTCTGGCCCTTTGTGCCAGTCCAGCATGGCAAAGGGATGGAGCAGACAAGGACAGAGCCAAGCATTTTATGATGGCTAGAGATCTTCCTTGCAAACCTTACTGAAAAAATGCATCAAGGACATGTCCTACAAGGATAGATGGAGCAGAGTACATGTGATTAAAACTCAGAGCAGTCTAGAAGTCCCTGGCTAGAGGATGGTGCCCTGGAGTCTTTCTCACTGGTTTGGGAGGGTGGAAAAAGGCCATGTCAGTGGCCTCTGCTGAGAGGAGCTAGATGGGCTGGAAGCCAGCAAGAAGGTGCAGAGCTTAAGGCCTGTGGGATGTCCAAGAACTTAATTCTCCTCTACAGTCCCGCTGGTCTGTATTTTCTGCCCTGCAACTTTGCAGTGTAGAACACAGTCCAAGCAGAAATGTGCAATCAATATCCTTGCATTAATTTGAATTTGGGTGGAGGGAACTGCTGATTGAAGCCATCCATGAAAACAATGGGTAGGGCTGGGTAGCAGATGTTGTGCTCACACTGCTTGTTTAGACAGGCTTTCTTATGGAGCATTACATGAATGCAGCACTAGCCAGGGCTCCGTGGTGTGCTGCAGATGGGAAAGTGGGACCCTGGCTCTGTGCCTGGGGCTGCAGGGATGGAGTGGGGAGGTGCAGCACACAGAGGCATCAGGGGCTATGGCCATGCCAGTGGCCCCATCCTGCTGTGCCAGCAGCTCTGGGTAGAATGGGCAGTGCAGGAATGGACCGCGCTTTCAGCAGAGGAAGCGATGGCATGAAGTGTGCAAACCCGCGGTGGAACTTGGGGACAAAAATCTGCCTGCCTACTGCCTGCAGAGGATTCAAGGGCATGGTAAGTCAGACACAGCTCATGAAAGTGGCACCTTTCTTATTGTGTTTCCCCTTCAGAGTCCAGATTATTCCTGCAGTTTGAAATGGCCCTACTGCTGCAAACTAAGCACTCACCAGCTCTTCATTCTCTGCAGCCAAATTGAATCCACCCAGAAGTCCAAGCTCGACTTTGGGGCCAGGAGAGTTGGCTGTGATCTGTGTGCCAGAAATGCTGCCTACATGACTGGCTGGGAGGGAGCTGGGAATCCCAGCTGCCTGTGCCTAGTCCTCTGTGTGGATCTAAGCCAAGGCACGTTTTCACCAGAATAAGAGCAAATTCTTAGCTCTGGTGTTTATCCTGGTATGGGACATTGGCTCCTTTGGAAATAAGCCATGAATTCCTAACATATGTAAGTAAGAGTTAACTGCACATTTGCTGTTTCACAACCAAAAGACTGTACATGTTGGAAATGGGGCTGCAACTTTATTCACTTCTGAAGGCCAGGATGGGGCAACTTGCATGGGTGTGCTCTCAAATACATTTGGGGCTGCAGGAATGACTCTCTGAGATTTTTTGCTCTCCTCTCCAGTGATGTCTTTCCTGCCCAGACAAATTTCCCACTGGTTTCAGAAGAGGACTCTTCAACCATTTATATTAAATCATTTCCCATTATTAACAGGAACTATTCATTCCTGTATTAGGAGGAAAAATGTAAACAGCAGATAAATCTGCCACTCCAAAATGTTTCTAAGATAACATATCAAACATTAATTTGGTTCCTAGGTAATTTTTTTTTTTTTAAAAAAGAAAAAAATTGAATACTGTATTTACAAAAGAGGCCTTTGATGTACAGCATACATTTATTACTAGTGTATTTTTCCAATGGCAATGGGATTTTCAGCAGCAGTAGGATATGTTTTAATAATTAAAGGGATTTAGCTTCTCTGCACAGACAGCCAGCTTCTGTTCTCACTTACAGACTACAAATCATGCATAACTTTAGTGATGTTGATGCTATTAGCTCGGTGCAAACCCAAGGTTTGTGAGACTTGCGGCAGCCCTTTTGTGGTTTTGGTTTGTGGCCGTTCCTGGGTGCTTTCCAGTGTTAGCTCTAGCAGAAATATTGCAGTGCCAAGGGGGAGCCAAGTTTGCTGTTATTTCTAGGCCTCTGTGCAAAGTACAGATGCTGGGATAAGCAGCAAAGCTGAAACTTTGGTTTTCCCTAAGGGATCTAATCTGTGAAAGAGGATCAAGCTTAGAATTAGAGTCTGACATTTCTATATGGCCACCCCATAGCATGGGAAAGTCAGATGTAAGTTTTGTTTCACCATCTTTAGAGTGGGTGTTTGCCAAGCACAGATTTTGGGAGGTACCCTCCAAAACTTGGTAATATTTAGACCTGGAGGTTTGATTCAGGCATGAGTGTGAATGCTCAGTTCAACTGGATGTCACCACTGTCTTCCCTCTGTGGAGACATCCTTTGCTCTTCTAACTTTTCCTGACTCCTTTCAAACAACAGACAGAGATCTTGTTTGTCTTTGCCTCCCGAGGTCACCCTCAGCAGCCCCCCAAAAGATGACATTCCATTCTACATCATCTCTGGAATCATCTGATATGCTGTTGATGGCATTGCTCTGTGTATATGGATTCCTGTCTTAAAAATGATCTTTTTTACCAGAGGGTACATAATTATCTTAATTTCTATTACATGGTGCTTGACTAATTCCCCAAAGTAGTGTCAGTCATATATTTTCTGTATTTTGAAGTGATTTCGAACCAGTCTGACTGTGGTGGTTCCCATAATTTGTACGTGTGTGCAGTTAGCTCCTGACTTCCACTCCTGAGGCTCCTGTGGAAATTAGTTCCAGAGGGTAATGATGTGTTTAGTAATGAGACTTACAGCACAGCGAAGAAATGAAATCAGGTCACTGGTGCATCCATCCAGGATATCCTTGCCATTTAGTTTCTTCCAAAAATAAGTCTCAACACAGGTATCAGCTGCAGATTCTTGAGTTCAGGAATGTGTATTCCTGAGAGAGTTTCCTGGCAGATCAGCTATGAAAGGAGGTAGGTTATAAATAAGATATTTCAGAAAATATTCACTGCAAATGGACAATTTCACAATCCTCCTCCTTGCACCCTCAGAAAAAGAAAAGAAAAGAAAAGAAAAGAAAAGAAAAGAAAAGAATCAGATATTTTCTTTGGGTGTTTTCTGCGTATTTCTCACAACTAGAAGATAGATGGATTTGTAACATGACTTCTTGTGCCAAAGGGCAAAGCAAGAAGGACACAGGCTGGTGTGTGCAGCTGTTTGAGGCTACAGTGCAGTATCTTCTTTTCGAGCCCTGCCAGTGAGGAAGGCTTGAGCGCTTGCAAATATCACAGCAGGGAGAGTAGGAAAGTAGTGAATAATCACATGACCTTGTGCAGGAGCCAAATTAAGCAAAGTTACAATCCCCATCTTGGCTGAGGAATGACTTTTTTTTCAGTAGAAAAAAAAGTTATTGATCCATCCATTCAATTAGAGATATGGAGAGCAGCTATTCTTAGGAGAAGTCCATCTGCTTTCACATTCTTCCTATCCCCTGCTTCCAGCCCATGGCTCTTCTCCAACATGGCTTGAAACTGAGATCTCTAAAGCTAAGCTTTTTGCATAGCCTGTGGGTATAGGTGGATTAATTCAGGGATGAAGGCAGAACCTCCAAGTCTTGCTATTGACTCCTAGGTAGTTAACATATTTAACACTTCAGGGCCATCTTTGCCCTGCTAGAGGGCTGCCATGACTTTCTTTGGTGGTATCAAGTCTTAGGCTAGGGAAGTAAATAAATGATGTTTTTGCTGCTCTGGAAATTTGTCACTTAAGCCCTGTCTGTTGTCACATTAACTGCTCCATTTATATCCTTATGTTTTGTGCTTACAACTTTTTATAACTGCAGAGAAAATACCCAGAACCTGTTTCCCACCCCGGTCATAGCAGAAGAGTGACTTTGTGGTGATTCCCGCCCTTTCTCTCTTTAGCAGGAGGATCCTGTGTGCTTGATTTGCTGCTGATCTCCTGCGGGAGAGACCCAAACAGCCCCACTGGGAGGGCTGGTTTTCCCTGCCGGAGCAGCAGTGGAGTGTGGGGCTGTAAATAAAGCAGGCTGGAGCTGCCGTGGGGCTCACAGGCACAGTGACCATTGTTGTATGGCCTATACTGAATTTGCCCTTGGTTCTTTTGTGCTGAGCAGAATATGATGTGAGCCAACACAAATGGCTCTCACATGTTTTCATTGGTGTAAATGAGGCATTCAAGTATAAAATGAGGCAGTTGCAAGCTGATCAGCTTGGGAGCTGAGGCAGAAAGCTCTGGATAAGGGTAATCGCTTTGGACAAGGGTAATAGCTTTGGATAAAAAAATGTGTGCCTCGCTGACGAGCCCTAGAAAGGCTCATGCTGATTTGTGAAACAGATCTTTAAATTATCTTCTGTAGGCAGATCTGGTTAGAAAACCTTTTAAATGAAAGCTTTCTGTCAAAAATGAAGTTTTTTTTCACCAGAATGAAATAGGGTGTAATTGTAGGTTTTGTTTTTTTTAAACAGCTTTTTAAAAAATGATTTTATTTCCATGTGGAAGTGTTACTTCTCATAAGAAAGTAATGCTTGCACGTAGTTCCACTGCTTTGTTCCAACTGGCAAATTTAGAATAAAAAAAATTATCTGGTTTCCAACTGACAAGAGTTTAAGGACAGTTAGAGGATGGGGAACAAAGTGAGTCTTTGTTTTCTCACCCTCCCCCCTGCCTGTGCCCATTTTTTTCATTTCTAATTTTCCTACAGGGAAGCCATTATTTCTTGATGGGAAAATCTGGAGTGAAGTTTTCTTGGAAATTATCTTTTTCCTAGAGAATAAAATTTTGTTTGTAGGATTTCAGAGATTCAGATTGAGATTCTGGACCCCATCTCCTCTTAGGATATGTTTCATTCCAGACCTGACTAAGGTACCTTTTCCCAGTGAAATTCTTTCATTTGATTGACTCAAAAGCGACCAGCAAGAATTTCAGTCAAAAATGCTTGTGTTACCTGCTTGTTTATTCAAGGGATCAGAACGTGTTAAGAAAGGTTTTTCTTCTTGACTAAAAGGGAAGAGAGGAAAAGTTAGGTGCTTCCAAAGAATGGGAACATGCCTTGGGTAACACCGGGGTGATTTCAGCAGTCTCAGAGACACCATCTCTCATGAAGTCTGTCCAGCTCCACACTGTAAGCAGCCAAAGTGCCTTTAGGGTCTGCCCCTGAGTTAATGGTTGTACAAACTGTTGGCAGGACTTACTGGCTTGTGTGGATGCTGCATGAGCTTCTGGTGAGTTACCTGTCTACCCAATCCACTGCCATGAGACCTGTCTGATAAGACCTTGTTATTCTGCCAGATAGAAGATCACTTCTCAATGACCTTCCCTTTTGCTATTACATCCTGCCCGTATACGCTGTTATACCTTCACAAATATATTGTTGTACAAGTTGGTGTTTTGTTTAGGTCAGCCTCCCCCGCTTACTCTGGCTAATTAATAGCACAATGAACTTTAGGCTGATGGTTCATGAACTGATGAATCACGTACATCTAGTAAAAAGAAAGTATGCCTCTTTCCCAACATGGAAACTTTTGCTTTCAGAAATCTGTCTCAAAATCTGAAAACTCAGAATTCTTTTGTTTCTGAAAGTTGAACAGTTTTTGGCAGGAAAATGGCTCCCTTCCCCCAGCCACTATGAATTACTATGTGCCTCCCTCATACATGCCACTTTCTACCAACTTCTTCAAACAATACATTTTGGCAAATACTTTTAATTTGTTAAATTACAAGGTTTTGAATGAAAAAATATAGAAATTTTCTAAAAATGTTGTTTAATTTCCAAGGAAAAAGTTATGATGCAAATAATCCACAGTAATAGCTGTCATGCTATACTTGTTTATAGCTCTCTTCCTTAAGGGAATGTCAGAAAGAAAATGAGAGAAGTTTAGAGGACTAGGATGCAGAACTCTTGAATTGAAGAGCTGTGTCTCAGTGTTGCAAAACTCAAATTTCACATATTATAAATCTGGACTGGAATTTTAGCCTCTGCCTACTCCAGTCTCAACAGCAAGGGGAGCATTAAAGCACTTGGAGAAATCTGATATATAATTTCAGTAGGGAAATGGTCTGAGATTTCTCAGAAGTTTTTGATAAAGGGCTAAAATGGCACATGGATCACCTTTAAACCACTTTTGACTGCACTGTCTAATTGCCCCTAGCACATGTTCCTCTTAACTCTTGCCTATGTCTTAGTGTGGCTGTTGTGGTTCCTAAAAGGAGCTTCCCCCCATCAGCAGCAAGGTGATACAACAGGACCAGGAGATGACACAAGGGCAGCTTCCTGTTATCTATGCCTGCACTGTAAATTCAGAGCCTGAAGTTACTCAAGTTCTTTTCCCCCTGAGGGCAAAGTCATAAGATGAGTAATAAAATATTGCTGAGAATATGTCTGCCTGAATCTACAGCTCTCACTGTGACATGTGAAATGGCTAACTAGAACTTCATGACATCAAGATCAATATAACTTCCATCTTCTGGCTAACTATGTAGAATGTTTGAGTGTTTTGTAATTCTATTTGTACTGCTTCCTCTATTTCCCTGCTGCTTTTAGGCTCTGTGGACAATCATTGTTGAGGGATCTACATCCAGCCAGAATCCCAGAACTGTTCATGCTATCCATTACCCTCACATGGTCATGAATTCCACAGTGACCTCAGCCATCCCTCTCATTGCCAGAGAAAAGAGCCACCTTCCCAGTTTAGAACCGTTTTATTTAATTTGAAGATTCAAACAGGAGGAAAAATGCTGGATTTCCTTTTCCCCCCAAAGCTGTCTGTGACCTTCATTGTACTTGATCAAGGTTCACATTCTTATCTGGGAGCATAGTGAAGTTCCAGGTTATGGCAGGTGGATACTGGCTACATGCCTATAAACAATTATGCTTCATGGCTTTATTAATATGACTGGTTTAACTTTGTTTTTCCCTTATGTCTCAAGGCCTGACTGTAAGAGAGTACAACAAACATAGGATCTGTAACACACATGTCCAATGAGGAGTTTTAATTATTTCCATTTGTTATTTTGGTGCAAACTTTTACTGCATTTGGATTTAATTAAAAAAAACAAAGCTCCTCTTCCTCCCCTGTTTCAACAATGAAAATACCTTTGTATAAAGTTTTCATTATCGTTGTGCTCTAGAAGGTTCTTTACCATTTTGGTCAAACTTTCAGATGATTTTGGGAAAATAACTGAGCTTGAAAGATTTCAATCATTACACTTAATGTTTCAGAACCTGTGGTATATTTTACTAGGAATTTAAATGGAATTTAAATGTGTGTGTGTGTGTGTGTGTGTGTGTATAAACCTGGAAGCTTATATAGTCTTATCAGTAATATTTGCTTGCTTTTGGTGGGTGCAAAGAGATTTTTCATTTGCATTTAGAGCCTTGTTATGAGACAATGCAGTTACTCACTGTTTACTCTCCATATGCAGGGTTACAAAGGGTAATATGTCTGGGGCAATACTCTTGATGGCTCACCAAGCTCAGCCAAACTAATTAATTCACTCTGAGGTAATATTCTCTTCCTACGTCAGGCTACAGGTAGTAAACTGGGAAGTAAATTTTTGCTACATTCGGTAGGGAAACGACACATTCTGGTTTAGTTTCCTTCTTGTACATCTGTTTATCCCCAGTAAATACATTTGAAAAATCTACTTTGGTGAAAATTGATCTGAATAGGCCTCCTAATCTCCAACTTTCTACATCATCTTGGTTTTTGCCCTGTGTGTTATGTGAGCTGCTGTCTTGTGGGAGCCCATACACAGATGTAGAGGAAAGAATACAAACAACCAACCTTCTGTAGAGGTGAATTGTATTTCCATGGCAGGAACTGTGCCCAAGTTTAAACAAAGGTGGAAGAACTGTACTTGGAATGACAGAAGGGGCTAAAAGAAGCTATGGAATATGGGTGCTATGATGTTGTAGACTCTCATTTTGATTTTGGCCCTCAGGAGACGAAACCTGCCTAGAATTACTAGCTCCATCTATGATGGAAATGAGATCTGCACTCATAAGTCCCTCCATCTCAGTCATGTCTTTGACCTTATTAGAGACAACTGTGGTCCTCAGGACAAAGGAAAATTACTTTATAAGCACCAGGGATTGGAATGTAGCCCTGTAGCCCTGAGTTACCCTTGCTGCACAGCTGCAGGAGTCCAAGGAGGTAAAATGTATTGTGTGTCTCTGTTAACATTCTTTAGGAGCAGTTTCATTTCATAGTGACATCCTGTAGATAGGAAGAAAGGACATTTATTAGCACTAAAACCTGGTTGTTATATGGCTGAAAATGTTTTGGCTCCACTGGAATTTAAACTTGTCTGACTGCTTGAAAAGTGTTCAGATTTAATATAACTGATTCAAACATATAGTCAAAGTTCTGTGTGAAATTCTCTTGTGGGACAAGGATCTTGGTTTATAGGGTCTGAAGAATGATTCTAAACACTCTCCAGCTCCAAAGACAATGTAAAGGTGCCAGTTTCTGCATAAATCAGATTACTGCAAGCATTGAAAATGCAAATCAATGTCAAATTCGATAAATAAGCATTATCCACCTAGGGGTTCTGCTGGTAAATATTAGCAAGAGCCATGGTTTTGTGGTATTTCTTTCATGAACTGCAGAACATTTAATTTCATTCAAAGTATAGCAGTGATGAGGTGACCAAATACAAAATAGAAAGAAATACAGAGGAACGAAGCAAAGGATTGTTCATAAAATGTTTCCCTTGGCTTCTCTGCTTTTGTCATATATGTTCAATTTTTTAAGACCAGAAGGAATCACTGTTATCACCTAATCTGACTCAGTCTTAAAGTTCATGCTGTTTATTCAGTACCAATCGAAGAACTTCTTGTTTGTGGAAGAGCAAGGAATTTGATTCTATTTTTTTTATCTCTTGTGGCTGAATTCTAGTAAGCCCCTTTTAAAAGTTAAAACCCCTAAGGCCAGACAGTGTTTTGTTTCCTTCGGCATAAATCAGAGCAGCCTCGGTGGAACCAGTAGTTACTCCATATTTTCATTTTGGGAAATTTAAGAGCAGAAAGAATGGAACTAAACTCTGAATTGCTCTGTTACGTGACCACGTCTCCCTCTTATGCCTGATCTCAGTGATTACAATACCAATGACACCGAGAGCAATTTGCTTTCCCCTCAAAAAATGCTTTGAGCTGTGGTGCTGATGGCTGGGGTTCTCACTGCACCCAGAACATGGTCACTTACATATGTTTGTTATGTGTCCAATTGTGCTGATAATTGCCTTTAGTTCTGATCAGGAATCATTACAATCAAGCGAGGTTGCATCTTTGTGGAGACTGAGCAGCCATTGTGTGGTGGGAAACTGAACAGAAGGCACCTTGCATGGAAAAGCATTCATCCAGAAAAACATTGTTTTTGCTTTAGGGAACATGTAAAGCCAGGGTAGAAGCAGGATCAGGATTCTTGGCTACTGAAGGAAATACTTTCTTTTTTGTTCAGCACAATCTGTTTTAACTGACAACTCTCAGAGAAAGAGTGCAGTGCAGGGTGATGCAAACACTCATCTGCACTCCACTGGGGGAGAAACAACTCATTACTGCAGGCAATGCTAGAGTTCAGGCTTGCTTATTTTTGACTTCAAGTTCCTCAGTTGTGGGAAACAGTTTTTTTCATTCCTTTACTTTTAATAAAATCTGCACATTGTTACTTGCTTCACTCTGATGAGGGTCCGGATTGATGTTGCGATGTTTGCCAAATTTGTAACATTCTTTTAAATATATTTATTCTTCTTTCTAGGAGGGCAGAGGACCTTATTTTGAATCCCCAAAGGCTTTCCCAACATAAGGGGGATGAATGAGTACTCAAAATGTCTACAACTGCTGTTGCTGTTACTGCTGCCAGCTTTAGAAAAGCACAAAGTACACGCACACATGTGCGCGTGCGTGTAAGAGTGAGAGGCACGGGGAGAAATACAGTGTGGGCACTCTTGGGGTCAGGAGCGTTCTCTAATAAGGAACACATTTTACAGACAGCAAGAGAATTATTTTTACTGTGTGCGTTTACAAGTCCTCAGGCAGGGAATTTTTTTGTGGGGATGTTTTTAAGGCTAATTATTTACAGCATGCAGGTCTTGAACCTGCAGATCTTAATTTGGCAGAACTCCTGTTCTCTTCAAGGGGTGCTCTGCATGGTGCACCTGGTGGAGGGCAGGGAGCGATGGGTGATGGGCACATCCTGGCTGCGAGGGGCTGCAGAAGACCCTGCTGACTTCAGTGACAACTGACCTTCGGTCTCTGATAGTGGATTTTGCAGGAGTGTGGAGCTGTGGGGTGACACAATACTGGGGCAAAGTGGCCAAAAAGAGTGGTTTGGAGGAGGATTGTTTGCCATCATTCTCAGACAACTTGCCTGATTTTTAACTCGGCTTTTTGATCTTGCACTTTAAAGCAAGCTTTTATGGGAAATACCACACAAATGTTATGGTGTTCCCACACAAACCACACTGGGTTTGAATATTTAAGTCTTTAGATACTAACACTGTCATTCTGAATGGTGTCCTATTATTAAAAAAAAAAAAAAAGAAGAGCAATGTCTACTAAATTTCCATCCAATACTATCTCTTTTTTCATTGGGAAACAGAATTCAATCAGCTCTTTCAATCAAGGAGATTTAAGAGCCACAGCAGGACAAGAGGAGGACTGGAAGCACAACTGAAGATAATATTTCTGAGTCAGGAATTGTTTCTTTTTGTACTGTATTGAGCATGCTTGGCATGAGTGGATGTTCTCTAAACTGGATGCTGCTACCCAATTGTGATGATGGGGATGTTGATTGTACCAGTCATTTTACAGGCCTTTACTAAATACTGTTTGACATCTGATAGCAGCTGGGTGCTTTCAGCTTTCAAGGAGCTTTTAATCGGACAATTTTCATTGGCATTGGCTTGTGCAAACCACCTGCAAATGAATATATTGCTCTCCATGAATAATCAGCATAAGCAGAATTAGTATCCACCAGTAAGAAGACCCAGGTGACCTCTCTGCCCAATCACAGCTAATCAAGCCAGGTTGTTTTCCTGCAGTCATTAACATTTAAAATAATGCCCTTTCAATCAAGCTGGGCAAACAGATTTAATCCACTCAATGATTTCATCATTCCCAGTTATTTAGTCAGCATCAGTTATAAAGCACAGATAAATACATGGTTTTCAGGAAGAGAAAGAGCTTAGTTCTTAGAGTATAGGTCTCTTAGAGCTTGAAAGGAGCTGGATAGCTAGAGAAACCCAATGGTTCTTTCTATTTCCTAGGAGCTGAAATTGCAGGAAATGCCAGTGAATAGCCTCTCTCCCTTTAAAGAAGCTGCCAAAGGTTTCATACAGTTCTGGATTGAGTAGAATAGAGTTACCTACTTTTCAAGTCCATTTGAATTTTGTAGCTTGGTTGTTTTTTGGTTTTGTTTTTGGTGGTTTTTTAATTTTTAAAATTTTAAAAAATTTATTATAAATCTATTCAAACTTATTGAGTCTTCCATCTCCCTTTGTTTAGTCTGCCAGAGGTATGAGATCTGGAGGTGACTTCTCTCCCACACAGCAGAGGCTGGATGGAAGGCTGGTTCTTAGGACCACAGGTACTGGGTTTTCAGAGGATGTTAGGCAGCCCACAAAGTAAGTGGGCTCCCTCCCTCTGCGGGCTGTCGGATACCCAGGGTAGCCTGATTTCTCTACGAAAGTTGCCAGGGATAACAGGATGCTCCCATGACACAGGGTCAGGTTCCCACTGCTTGCATCCATGTTTCTATTGACCTAAGAGGGCTGTCTTGAAGGCTGAGGTTTCTTCAAGTTGTGGGTCCCACTTCAAACTATTTCTCTCACATGGAAGCTGTAGTCATGAAAGGAGAAGATCTTTCTGTCTGGGGTGGTGGCTAGAGAGATCTTCTGTTCCTAGGCTTCTGAGAGCTGCTGAAACCCTGATGGGACAAAGATTCCCAGGACTTACAGTTCCTAGGTCTGAAGGCAGAAATACCTCCTAATGATGTTTTTCTGTTGTGAATTAGGCTCATCTTCTCCTGAATAATAGATCCTAAATGTCCTAAGAACTTTAAAGTCCTTCTGGGAAATTAAAACTGGGACATGTGTGAGACTTGAATTCCAAAGGCAACAGTCAAAATGATGCCTGAGCTCCTCTTTCAGTCCTCTTGCTCTGCCCTGAACCAGTGTAGACAATGCCAGGTAAGATTAGAATAACCCCAGTGTGGATGTCTGGATGTCTGTGGATGCTGCTGCTTCTCTGACAGTTTAATTTTGTTATTTTTATATCTGGCTGAAGGTGATCTCAGTAAATGTACCTGCATTTTGGATTTCTAGCTGATGTAAATATTGTAATCAATTAGCAACAGACAGCAGAGTACAGAGCACAATCAAAGTAATTTAAATGTGGGAAGAAAAACCCTGTCTAGTGTGATTTTCTTTCTTCTGAATACCAGATATATGTCCTTAGTCTTTTTATTAGCCTCTGCATCTTTTTTCATAGACTTACTATTCTAAATTGAAAAATTTGAACGAATGAAGACACAGGTTATGACACTTTCATATGGTATTCTTGTCCCTTTTTGCTTGTTTCCATTTCTGCTCCTGTAGCACTTACAGATTTTAAGCAATGTTTGTAGTAGTTTGGCCGTGATTGGCCAATGTGTATTACTGACATTTGATAAAACCAATGAAAGCGTGGGTACGCCTTTTACGATACACCTTTTTTAAATGCAAACCCGGGAATCATCTCTCTCTTGGTTTCCGGCAAAGGCTCAGGTAAGAGCTCCTGCCGAACATTCTCTGCTCCCCCTTCCCCCACGTGGCCGTCGGGCCTGGGAGGGAGGGGGAAGCAAGTCAGGCTGACCGGGAAAAAAGGAAAAAAAAAAAAAGACCACAGAGCCAAGCTGTGAGCTACGCTGCTGATATCTGGCTGATGGAATTTGAGTTTTCTTCTCCTGCAGCATGGTCGGTGA